>OX104064.1:84690622-84746417 GCA_944474145.2 Dicrocoelium dendriticum
GAAAACGCTAGAAATCTAGTATGGAATTTTATATCTGCATGAGAACGCAGGAGAGCTTATAATTAACCCGCGGTTAGAATGCCACAGCGTATCATTTTCAGTAGATACTGAGCCACATAAACAATTAGGAATATAGAGTTTAGTACTTTTTAAGCCTCTAGCTGGTTCTGATGTTTATATCAAGGCCGCATGAGCCAGGTCTACCTGAGTAACACAGGGGACCTTTCGGATCAGTTGACATATTTTGGCCTGGAAAATACACACATTTCTTAGCTAAACATCGCAAGTTTTATCTCTTAGAGCCAATTTTCTATATTCATGGGGCTATGTCGCCAACATCAGTGAGCTAGAGAAGCCTGTCACTAATAATAAAGAAATGAGTATGGGAAAATTTAGTAAAAGTTGGCAAATTGCTTTGGGGCGTGAAATCCATTTTGGTCTGCATTGGTGGGGTATTACCAACTCTACTACTGGGGATGGAGCTTGCTCGAATATGATGGATTGTTATGCCTCATTTGTTGATGCACACTATTCTGCAGCACTTTGCTTAACTTTGAGCTATTTCTCTCCAATTTTAAGTTCCGAAGCAGGTGCCAGCTGTGTTCATCCAGGTGGCAAGGTTAACTAGTACTATACCCTCACACCGGCTATTTCTATTGTGGTTTTCCTGACAAGAGCTTTTCTAGCACCCTAAGAAAAGAGTGATAAGTTAACTCAGGAGTAGAATTGTAACAAAATCCTGTGGGAGCTGGTCGTTCACCCGCCATTACGCCTAAAGCATGGTAGGCGTAATTAACACACACGGGCGACCAAAGTAAGAAAAGTGGTGATGGAAAGCTTCTGGTGGTCCAGCCAGCTAGTGTGACAAAGGGCTTCTCTGTCATTGGTTAGCTTTCGTGCCAGTGAAATAAAATCTGGAAATGCGAGTGTTTTAATTGCAAAAGCAGTTAAAGAAGAGGATCTGGTTTTCATTATGCCTGTCTACTAGTGTTGCCAATATTGAAAGGCATATGTATACCAGATAAAGCTAAGCATATGGATCCAAGGGAGGATAAGTAGAGAGCAAAATGTCTGCTTCTTGGGCCTAGAACTTTTAAAGTGCTCTATTTGTCAACAATATGAAAGATATTATTTTTCTGTTCACATATTGATAGTGGTTGGAAACGGTGGAGTACGGTAACTAGTGCTCCGCCGTAATGAAAAAGCATCAATAAGAGCCAACTAGCAAACGACATCTACTAGGGCACGTAAAGGTTCATCTAAAGCCGGCATTGAGACGGTTTTGGGCAATTCTAATGCTAATCTTAGGTGTATTAGCAGCAACAAAAGTTTTCAATATCTTATGCAATGCTTAGGCCTGGTAGGATACCTTTACTAGGAGTACCTCAAAGGTCATAAGCCTAATATTTTTCCACGGATCCAATGGTCAAGAAGTTGGAAGGTGATAAATATAAGGCTGAAGACAAGGAATGCAGAAGTAGATAAGATGTAAGGATTGAAATTCGCCTGCATGAATGGCTTCGTCATTGCCCTGCAATACCCTATATTAGGAATAATCACGGGCTTGAGAACCTGCCAGTCAGTAGGCTAGGCTGTAATGTTTGTTGAAATTGTTAAACATTGACGAAGTGACCATTGAAAAAGAGAAACCGGAGGGTTGCGGATACAAATTGGCCCCTTTTAGCCTTTGGATCAACGTGTCAGTGAGAGGGCCGTAGTATGTCAGGAACTAATCAATAGTGGCTAAGTACCTCTTGCGTTCAGAATTCTAGGGTTAGCACCTGTACGATGCGTGCGACTGATCCGACTGAGACATGCTGGGTCTTGCGATTGCGGTAATGAAGAAGTTAAAAGAACACGGGTCACGCATAAAGAAAATTCATGGGGTTATCCCTTATTTCCCTTACCGGATGCTTTTGTGGTGTCGTCTACTCTTTCCATAGTGCCGTCAAATGGCGGAATTGTCCGTAGAAGAACTCAAGTAGTCAAGAAGAGATTGTTGAAAGCTAAAGTCATCTTGTACTTGGTTTGCTGTTCTTAAACTCTAGAAAATGTGTGCGACGGATACCGTTAAAGTCTCTTAAGTGATAAGACGGTAACCACAATGAAAGTGGCTGAGTTGTGGGCTCAAGGTGCTTAGATGTCATGCTCTGCATCGTGGGCGTCCTCAAGCCACATCCGGCCAGTTTCGAAGAAGTGGTCTTGCGAATCGCAGATAAGGAAGATGCGTTGTATATTGCCATAACATAGGAATCTTTGTATCTCCTTCCTGAATATCTGCAAGTTTTGGGTTTTTCTTATTCTGGAAGGCAACCTGTTCCATATGTTCACGTACACAACTAAGAAGAAACGAGATCGCAGTCGCTTCTTTGCCTTTAGTGGGGTAATGGAATGGCGCTTGTTTCGGAGTTTTGATTCAGATGCGCTCCTTAGTTTAAGACAAGCGATATTACTGTGCAGCTTTCTATGAATTAGCTTATGTACGAAGCACAGGTAAAGGATAATTGGCATTTGCCATAGGGGCTGAATTTTAAGGTGTTCGCACCTTTGTCGGTAACTCAGCGCTTGCTGTGATGGAGTCAACCTCTTCGTAAAGCGCCGCTGAGCATTTTCAGGCAGAACACGGTCCGACTTCTGTAGGTTGCTGCATATAAAGGAGCAATATTCCAGGTGTGACCTGACGTGGCTCTTATTAAGTTCTAGCCTTGCATCACCGTGGCGAAAAGTGGTGAGCCGGATGCAGTTCATAATGGCCGTAGAGTCGGCATTAAAACAAAAAGCAATATTCCATGACTGAGTAATAAAAGTGTACAAAAAACAAGAAATATCTTTCGGGTTGCTACAAAGTGCTGTTACTATGCAGCTTTTATGAATTAGCGTATGTCAGAGGCACACGTTAAATATTATGCGCCTTTGCCAAAGGGGCCGAAGTTTAAGGTTCACACCTTTGTCGATAACTCAGCGTTTGCTGTGATGAGGTCAGCAGCTTTGTAAAGCGCCCCTGAGCTTTTTTAAGCAGAACATGGTCCGACTTCCATATGCTGCGTATAAAGAAGCAACCTTCCAGTTGGGAACGGACGTGACTACTATAAAGCTCTAGCCTTGCATCTGCGTTTTTTATGTAACGGCGTATGTGGAACGATAATCCTTTACTATTGCCACTTGATACTTAACTTTTTCTGCAAGGTGGCTACTCATAGATTGGAGCAAGCCGAGAGCTGTTGTCATGGCATTCTGGTTGATAGTGCTGCCGTTTACTGTTAGGGATCCAGCAGGTATAGAAAATTGGTGGATCATTACATTAGATAGTTGAGCGAAGGACGTTATTTGCTAGTGTACGCAACATCTTTTAAGTGCCTTAAGGTTTCCGCGGATACTATTAATTGCGGATATTTCATTACCAGGAGGAAAGACGTATACAAGTTTTGCGTCGTTAGTGAAGATGAAGGAGCGACCGTGCTGAAAGCCCCTGCAGAGGACATTGATAAAAATAAAATATAGGGTACTGCCAAGGACGCTCTCCTGCACCATGCCACTGGGGACGGAGGTCGGGGTAGATGCAGTTTGCTCAAGCTTAACATACTGCGTGCACCATGTTAGATAGAACCTCAGCCAGTCTACTAGAGGACGGTCTACTCCGGAAGCCTTTACCTTATACATCAGGCGCAAGCGTGGTACCTGGCAACTGCCTTTGGCCCATCAAGGTAACGAATGACAACTGAAAGCCTAGAGTCGATGGACTCCGTGGCTGAATTAAGGCAGCCCAACCTACAGGTTGCACAAGACAGAGCACATAGAATTCCGTGCTGTGATTCATTTATGGGCTCGCCTGAATAAATGTGAATCATGAGGGCTCTTTTACTCAGTATCTCCATAACTCGCAAGATAATGGAAGTGTGGTTAATAGGGCGATATTTACCAACTTCCTGTAAACTTCCACCCTTATGCTGTGGCATAATGATGAAATGTTCCCAAGCGGTCGAGTTTTGGCCAATCTGCTTTAATAAAGTAAGAGTTTAAAACGAAGAACAGGGATAGATTCGCCACCATTCTTAATTAGATTAGGCGGTATTCCGTCTTTACCAGGGTTTGTGGATGACTTGATGATTGAAGGCACGTGACGGACATTACTTATGTCAAACTGTACAACGGACAGGCTCCCGGCCACTTGCAAGGCCTGAAAAGTTGAACCTATTTCTAGACTCTGCGATTCTGTAAAGTGTGTGCTGAAGCCTTCGCATAAAATCCTTGCGTCATTGAAAGTGTCGTTGGAACTAAGCTTTAGGGTGGAGAGCTTTCGTAGATAGTTATAATCCGAGAGTCCAGAAGCCAGCCGCGATCCTTGGCTTTGCCTCCACTAGTTAGTGCGGCTATTCCTTGATTGATTTGCTGCTGCTTAGATCTTCCAGGAAGCTGATTTGCGACCTCATTCGCGCACTTGATGTGAGCACAATTGACGGTTTTGTTGTAGGATCATCTAAGCTGACGCATTCTGTTGTGCATATTGGGTTGGTTTACACGTTTAGATCATTGGCTTAGTAAATGTGACACGGGAGCTAGCGGGTCCAAACAGTAAAGTATTTCCTCATAAAACAACTCAGTCGAACGACCCACTGAATCACATATAAATACGTTATCCCAAGTTGCTGGTCTGACGAGTGCAGCAAAGGTTGTCCAGTTAAAGAAGTGCATCGGACGGTATCCTACGACTGCATCTGTTTCTGTTGGGTAGGCATTATGTCACTGTAATTAAACCGAGCAATGTACTAATCTGTGTTTACGAACCGAGAACTCCCGGCCGACTGACACTCGCGTTGATGGCATGCCGAGAGCAAATATTATGTCAAGGATATGTTTCGCCCTGGTTGGAGCAAATACAAGTTTCCTCCGGACACCTAAATTGCTACATGCTAGTAGGCGTGCATAGTTCGTTGTCGCAGCAGGTGAGTACCAGTTTACTTCAGGTAGGTTGCAACCTCCTGCGACCGGTTTGTATTCGCACGAAACCTTTGTTGCCTGCGCAAAAGTAACCATAAGTGCGCTGTCACCCTTAGATGAGGTATCGGGTGATCTATAAACACACCCAAATAGTACGTTTGCTTCAAGCATAGCAGCCATCATCCAAACTGCGTCAATCGCCTCAGGTGTGTTCAGGATAGCTGACATTTTTGCTGGGTAAGTATATTTTAACATACATGGCGCGCCCGTCCCCGCGTTTATGCACCCGAGGTTGCGTAAACCGCTGCTAGACAGGAAGTGAGTAACTCACCTCTAAAGCATAAGGAGAAAACCAGGTTTCCCTGACAAATATTACACCTGGGTCGGCGAGGACAGACAGAGGACGCAAAATGTTCATCTTATTGTTTTGGGTCTACTGCTCTACGGATGACGAAAGCAAGCCGTTGCTAGCTAGTTCGCAGTCTGCAGTAGTTGTAGGAAGTGCATGAGAAGACGTTGCAATCGGTAGTTGGGCGCCGAGGTGTTTGGTGCCGGGATGAAACTGTCGCGACTCATCCCCACCTGGTCTTAAAAATGCGCAGGCTGAAGGGGTGGGAAGCAGTGGACTATTTGGCCTATATATCTGGACCGGCGGCATAATTCTGAAGAACGTAGCAGGTGCGCAGCAACCTGGATGAGCGTAAAGTTGAGCGGAGCTGTGTAGAGTGCCAAATGCAGTGCTCGTCGCAGATGAACTGGTTGCGGTGGTTGTACGCGGTGCCGTCTCACTAGCATCTGAGGTAGGATTCGGTAGAGTCCGTCTTGGTGGGCCGAAGCACCATTGCCTTAAATTGGTATCATTGCGGCTTTGTTCACAACTCAATATTTTAGTGCGCAATGCTCTGTTATCGGCGGCTTATATATTGATTGCGCTGGGAATGTACTGATCCTGTTAGCCATTTTACAACCTTCACATTGTCGGCCAGTGGCCGAGTGGTCTGTGCGTTTGGTTCGCAAACATAAGGTCACCGGTTCGAATCCGCTAAGGGGTGGGCGTCCTCGCGGTGTATTTAGCCCCGCGCAACTGATGGTGGTCGCACGGCAGCGCCGTTACGGCGTACAGCTGACACATTTGTTTATCATTCGGCCAGCTTCTCAACTTGTACTGAATTTGTCGCAATAACGTTAAGTTTAACGATTTTACTCTTAAACTTACCCGTCGATATGACATCCGGAACATTAACTGTAAGTGCGCAGAACTCCATCATGTCCCAAACAGGTTGCGGCGACCGCCTGTCGACGGCGTATTTAGGCGACATAACTATTGTAGGTGAGTGTCTAGGTGTGTTCCCTCCGGCAGCGCGTTTATCACTAGGACCCTTCGTAGTTTTAGACACCGTGCGGTCTAAGAGCTTATATGTTACTAGTTGTTTTTGATGGTTTAGCTGGGCTCACTGACAGCCTGCGTCGGTTTTAGCATTTGTCGCAGCCTAACTTATGCTTCGTTTCAGCGGTCGAACTTAAGCTGGCTCAGCATCGTTGCATTGCAAATTTGTTCACGGTTAGCTATGCGTGTACGCAATACCGCTCATCCTTTACATTCAGTTTTCTGGGAGCAGCAAATTTGGCTACACGCTTGGTCAGTCGTTGAACCTGCCGTGCAATCTCTGCAAAGCCATTAACCGCAGTGCTTGCACGCCTAACTGCGTCCACCGATATATTGTCTGGAACATTTAAACACTAGTGCGCTACACAATCCATTCCAGTGTGTATAAATCAATAGTGCACAATTTGCTCAGTTTAACCTATCCTGATGCCAGGTGGTCCACAGGTTTTATCAAGCGAACATCAACTACTGGCTTAGGAAGCATGATCTGCAAGTATGTATCCAGGAGAGTTACTTTGGGGCATTAATCTAGGCTGATCGGGGCTGCTCAGCACAGTTATGAAAAGCTGCGGGGGCCACGAACCAACACGTTCAAATGCCGCGGAGGGCATTTGGAAGGCTTGCTGGTCCATTGCTCCTTCGTTGCTTGGCACTTAAGTGTGGCCTTACGTGAAATACGCAGTACAGGCCTGGCAGGTCCTACTCAAGCAACAAATGGCAGCGCTCGAGACTGCGCAGCTAACAGCGACGAAGGGTATCGAAGGATAGCCTCACCTACCATATCATCTTTGGCTGAGTACTCTAAGTTTGAAATGCGGTCACTAACGGCGCCTGTGTCGCGCTTTAAGTGTGGGTAGCATGAAATGCCAAAAACAAAGCATATATGTCGCTAATTGTTGAAAAGCAGTTCCAGCACGACGTTGGGTGCCACCAGTTCAAATTGTCCACGCGGCACATCGACTAGAACGTAGTTAAAACTGTTAACCTCTTTGGGTACGGCATCCGTGGAACGCCATCCCGACCTACCTTGTTTAACTTCCGTATTATTCATGCTTAATTAAAGCCTTTACATCAAGCAAACCCACTTACGTTATATTATATAGCCTGTATACATCAACATGTGATCTAGTATGAGTACGATGCGCAACTGGCTTAACGTACACTAGCAAGTTTGGGGTTTTCTGAATGCCTCTGTGTGAAGAATATATTGTGTCCACCAAAACGCGTTTTAGTTAAGCCTAGTTCTTTTACACTTTACGATCGGCAAGCTGCCCATCGTCGTTTACTGGAGTGTGTTGTAGTAGTAAAGAGCAGAATGGAGGCTGCGTCAGCTTCAGCGTTTCTCGTTCAGAACAGAGATAGCACAAATATTTACGATGCGTCGTTCCATGGTGGACCATAAGGATGGCAACAAGAAATACCGTCCTTGTTTACTCAACAGATAGAAGTCAAACTGCCTCTTGAAATATTTCTGAGGAACTTGTTAAGCACCCGCTTTTCGGCCGTAAATAGCTCATTAGTTCAATTTATTGACGAGTCCCAACGGGATGGATTTCCCGTCTTGCGCTTGCCTGGACGTGCAGTGGCTGTCTGCTTGCGATAAATAGTCTAACACTGCGATATTGCATACCAAAGAACTGCTCACAGGATGCTCCGATATAATACGTTGTTTCCATAATTGTTGTGGTTTTACCGGGCAAAAGTTATCACCATAAAAAGCCACAAAAGTACTCTTAACAACACTGCGACGCGGCAGCTGTGACACCCCATCAACCAAAGTTACTGCCCATGGCATCACTTCGGCAAGTTTCTCCACACCATAAAATACTAATTCTGATGCGCACACTATCATGAATGTTTACTTAACATCAAATAGATAAATAAATAAATACTTTATTCTCGAATTTGTCGCGACACACCAAACCATGCATGATCAACATTCACATGCAATTATGTTTCCCGACGAACACTTTGCTATGTATGTACTCGGCAGTAAGCCGAAAGTGTTACGCGCTGCGGAAATTGTAAAAGTTAGCATGAGGAATAAAGTCTTCAATAAATGACGGTACGTTGGGCTCTAGCTTGCGTAGTGTAACCATTCAGGGCACAATACGAGTAGTGAAAATGATACATGTAGGCACGCAGTAGCTTATTGTTGAAGGGGTCAGGAAAATATTGAATTGGGATCCTAGTCAACTTGCTAGTATTTAGTTTTGGGCAGTAACTTTATTCATTGGCGAGTCACCTCCGCCTTGTCGCAGTGTCGTTCAACGGATAGTTGTGGTATTTCATAGGGAGAACGCTTGTCTGGCGAAAACCCACCATGTCCTGGAACACTGTCAGAAATCCGTTTGTACATTAGTGTACAACTGGCAGAGCAGCTTGCTGCCTGAGTTCACACTCGGTTAACCGCAGTCAAATGACTTCCATTACCTCTGTTAGTTGCTCAGGTATTTTGGTCAGGGCCGCCATAGTGGCTGAGGCAAATCGAGGCTAAGAGCTTCACGGAGAATCGTCTTTGTGAGTGTCCAGGTGAGCAATACCTCAGTTTCTTGCGTCTGACATTTTCATGTTTATGTATACTTTACAGGAGTGTGAAGGCATTGCGTTTATCTAGCATTACTGGACAACGGTCTTGGTAGTGGGTGCAGTTGTAGCCATTAGTTGTACAGCCATGTTCTTTGTAGGTCCCAGTGGGTTACTATATCCTCTCCCTGGCAACAACGGTTTCTTGGTCCAATCCCAGATCCCAGAAAAGTTCCGGACCTCGGAGAAAGGGAAGGTGGATGGAAACAGGAGTGCAAACAAACATTGTTAATATCCTATGTTTTAACATTTAGTATGGTGACAAATGATTACAATATGCAACCATGATTGTGATGATTGTGCCTTGTGTAGGTTCCACGAAAGCAATTGCTGGCTGGCTGGTCGGGATACCTCACCGTGGTGCCAGCTGGGTGGTTCGGGATTATCCCGTTCCAGCGAATGATTCGGCGGCAGTGTTCCATGACCTGGTGGGCTTCCGCCGGGCAAGCGTTCTCCCTATAAAAAGCCACATAGGTCCGTTTAACAACACTGTGACGTGGCGGCTGTGACTCGCCACTAAATAAAGTCCCGGCCTCTTCACTTTTCCGGAGACTCATTCACACATCACGAACGTCCTCCGATTTGAAGTGTTCCATTGATTTCTCGCTTTCTTGGCGAACCCAACGAAGAAAAACACACACAGGGTCACATTTACCTACTCACGCAAAATGGGTACTTCCAACTGCAGACATAAACATACTTTTACATGTCAACACACACATAACTTCCTACGCTATTTGTCAAAATTTACTAATTTGTGCAGTTGCCGATAATGCAGGTGTATTATCATGATCAGGCCCTTGATGGTGTGCCTCGCAATGACGAGAATAATCTATTCATTTATTTATTTATATGTTGTTTGCTACCATCTACATGGAATGCAGAGCGTTGCGCCATTAATCAAACCACGCAGCACCGGTTTGCTATGATGCAACTATTGCGGGGGAAGACAGAAAGCAGAATTCAAAGACCAGCGGCGTTTGAATGATGGATGAACAGCTGGTAGGCAGCCTACTTCGATAGGGAGCGCAGAATAAGTAAGTGAAGGTATAAATGGCTTTCGACGAAAAAGATTCAAAGGTCAATTGGTGGAAAATCAGCGGACAGATCATCATCATCATCATCATTACATGTCAGCTAGAGATGGTAAAACACCTCCGCTATTGTACCGCAATACATAAAGGAAATACATACATACATACAATACATACAGGAAAAATAAATACGACAGTTGAATGCCAGCTGAGCTACCAGCAACGGATACGCATCGTTCCGGTAAGCTACTAGCCGGCTACTAGGCAAAAACAAAAATTTAATGACGTTTTACCCTACGAAATAAGATCGTAGATGGAGGGGAGGCTAAAGGGATGGGGAGGGACAAAGAAACTCACAGCGGGAACGCCACTGAGGTCGGCTCCTTGCCATATCAGCAAGTGTATCCAGCCAAACGTGTTCACCGTCTTTTGGACCCCAACCAGGGAGCCGAGACGCTCCAACCGAGGCCAGCTCAGAAGTGAGGGCCTTCATTCCTCTGGACCAAGTCATAGCTTGGCCACCTCTCCGCTTCTTCCACCCACATCCCCGGTGAGCAAACAACGCACGTCGAGGGAGTCGGTGGGCTGGCATGCGCAACACGTGGCCCAGCCATCGGAGCCTGGTGAGTGAAATGACGGTGCTGAGCGGTTCATTCCCATTTCCTAGGCCGTAAACAAGGCGTCGAACACGCTCGTTACTCACGCGGTGTTCCCACCAGATGTGAGCCAAACTGCGAAGGCACCGATGGTCGAACATATGTAGCCTCTTCATGTCCGCCGATCTTAAGGTCCAGGTTTCGCAACCGTACAGTAAGGTCGAACGTACCGCTGCATTGTACTCTCCACCCTTCAGGGCGAGAGTAATGTCGCGCCGTCGCCATAGGTGGCGAAGGTTAGCAAAAGCACTTCGAGCTTTCGCTATGCGGTTCGTGAGCTCGTCTTCGATCCCAAGGGCGCTGATACAACATCCCAGGTAATTGAATTTCTGAACGACTTCTAGCTGATCCCCACCAAGGGTCAGCACAAGGGGCGAACCCTGCCAATCCTGGAGGAACGCTTTGCACTTCGGTGGTGCAAAGCAAAGCCCGAAGCGACTGATAGCCAGTGCTAATCTGTCCAGCGCGGCTTGACACGTCTGGGAGCTGTCATAGATGAGGGCAATGTCGTCTGCATACTCTAAGTCAAGAAGTCGTTCTCCTGGGAGTAGCTCCACACCTTCCAAGTCATGTCCTGTAAATGCAATCTCCATGACTTTGTCAATAGCGAAGTTGAATAGGAAAGGTGACAGCGGGCATCCTTGTCTCACACCGCTGGAGATATTGAAGGGTGGCGACAGCCTGCTGTAAGCCCTTACTCTGCCCGTGCTACGCGCATATAATGCTTGGATAATATTTACATATTTCTCGGGCACACCTTTCCTGAGTAGACAATTCCAAAGGGCACATCGATCAACCGAATCGAAGGCACCTTTGATGTCAAGCACCACGACTACGGTGGGCCGCCAATATGTGTGACGGTGCTCCAACCACTGACGCAAGGTGAAGATGTGGTCGATGCAGCCACGACCCTGACGAAACCCGGCTTGCTCCTCACGAATCTGGCTTTCATGAGCGCCAGTCAGTCTGTGGAGAATTATGGACGCGAGTAATTTGGAGGCGATCGAGATCAGACTGATTCCTCTATGGTTGCCGCATTCCGAGCGCGAGCCGCCTTTGAAGATGGGAACAATAACGGAGCGGCCCTAGTCGGTTGGGACAGTTTCCTGCTCCCACAGTTTCACTAGTAATTCATGCAAAGCATCAACAAGAGCAGAGCCTCCAAATTTGAAGAGGGCTGGAGGAAGATCATCTGGTCCCGCGGCTTTGTTCAACTTCAACAGTCCGATGTCACGTTCGACTTCTGAGCGAGAGGGTGGATCCAAAGGGACAGCCCACGGAGCGGGGCGATCAGTGACCGGCGAATCGAACAATTCTTGCCGATTAAATTGCTTTTCAAAATGCTCAGCCCAACGCTCCAGACGTTTTGACAAATTGTGGATAGGCTGTCCACTCTCGTCACGTATAGTTTCACTAACACCAGGTCTCCTGCTGCCCGTTTCCCGTATCAGACGGAATAACTTACGATGGTTGCCAAGGGCAGCGGCCACTTCCATCTCTGACGCACGATGAGACCACCAAGGTTCGCGGTCTCTCTTCAGGCTAGCACGGAGTTTTGCCCGGAGCTCTTTGCGAGTTTCATTGTGCTCGCTTCCAGCTGGGATTTGCCGGCGAGCGTCGATAAGTTCCAGAGACTTCGAAGAGACCCAATGTCCAGGTTGTCTATTAGACATACCACATGAGGATTTGCCTGCTGCTAGTAAGGTCTGGCGAACATGTGACCAGTGACCATCAATTGTCTCCTGTGAGCGAGTACTCAACTCGCATGTTAGCGTACTTCGATACGCATTCAGAACAGCTGGTTTTGTCAGTTGGCTGGTGTCAATACGCTCACAGCGTCGTCGTGGGCGTCCGCCAAAACGCATCCGCATGTCAGCACATACAAGTGCATGATCGGTGTCCACACATGTGCTCCAAATCGAGCGACAATTCTGGATGCAGCCTCTCCAGCGGTAACTTATCGCAATGTGATCGATCTGTGTCCAAGGCTGGTTCGAGGCTGGTGGGCGCCAAGTCACCCTTCGGCGGGTGCTGTGTCGGAAATTAGTGCTCGCAAGAAATAAACGAGCATCTTCACACAAATGAAGTAACCGCTCACCGTTATCATTACGGGAGCCTACACAATGTGGACCGCCCAGATGCAGTTCATCAGTGGACAACTTTCTAACTTGTGCGTTCAGATCCCCCGCCAGCACAACAGTGTCCGTGCTTCTTCTGTGGCGAAGGAGCTGGGTCAGTTGGCGGTAGAAGTCGTTCTTTACCGAACCATCGCTACAGTTTGTGGGCGCATAGGCAGCGATGATGAATAGACATCTATTAGTCCCGCGCGACTTCGAAGCTTTAAACGAGCCAGCCAATCGGACCGCACACATCCCGCTACTGATTGGAATCCAATCAATCAGAGCAGCTTCAGCCCGGGGACTCAGGGCAATACCAACACCGGCTTGGCCGGTGCTCGAAGCTGCATCGTCACCGGATAGGCGCAAGGAGAAAATACTGCTTGCGTCCCCTGAAGGGGATCGCAGAGTGAGCACAGTGCTCGAGTCTTGCAGGCGAGTCTCTGATAAGCAGCAGATATCGATCGAGAGGGTCTCCAATGTTCGGGCAAGTGCTGCCTGTTGACCGATTTGTAGCAGTGTGCGTACCTTGAGGCATGCCAATCTGAAGGAGGATCGAGGGCTCCAAATGGAAGCCGATGAACTGGTGTTATAGATTGCGTAGAATAGCCTTAGTCGTCGCCGCTGTTATAATTGAGGGAACGCCGCCTCTCGATATGGATTGCGTAACACCTGATAAGATTGTCGCTGGCCAATCGTACGGAGTTGCGCTGACCTGATGACGCTAGCTTAGCCGGGTGAGACGGAAAATTGAGCGAGCGTGTGACCGATCTTAGCCGCAAGTGTTCGGATAGACGCTGACCCCTCGGAACGGGCGCACACGAGAGGGGGGTACGATAGACGCGCGCTAACGACTTAGACGCGAAGGCTGGCCAGCTAACGATGCACACGCAATCACGCGATCCGACCGACTCCCAACTGAGGCGAAGAGAAAGAAAAGACAAGTGGTCCTCTGTAGGCTCTTTTACGACCAACAAAGGGCAATCACAGAGAGTGCTATGGGTTATTAAGTTAAGGAAACTGTCACCACGAAGAGGTGGTAGTTTGTAAATGACCATTGTCAGAAGGTGCGCAGTTTGGGCCGCGTCTCGGAGTGGCTGAGCTCTGCTGCGTTGTGGGGAGGAATTGGCCCTCTCTTTCCACAGCCATTCTGCTGGGGTTTCTGGCGCGTTTTTGCGGGAATATTTGACGTGCCCGCAACACCTCCCTTTGAAGAGAAAGCGTACCGCTTCTGGCAAGGATTGACCTGGAGGGATTTCGGTGACCTCCGGATTCTTTGTGTTCGTCGGCAAGGTGGGTTTTCGAGACGCGGCGTCGATTGAGCGGCTTCGACCGTGGTCTCCCGTTGTGGAGCCATTCCAAAGGTATCCAGCAGGATGTGCAGCGGCAGGTGCACGGGATGGCTGGCTGGCGTGGAGGTTTCTCCGTGGCGCGGACGAAGTTGATTGCAATGGCGAACCCAGGTGTCATCACCCACGGAGACATCATGCAGCATGTCACCTCGCCTGGCTGTCACTGTTGCTTTGATCCAGCGAGGATGACCGGCTCGATAATCGCGAGCGTAGACTGGGGCTCCAACGACGAATTCTTTATGCTTGATGTAGGCACCAGAGTGACTAGGTGGCTTCTCAGTTGGAATGAGTGCATCGTTTGTGGTGCGTAGCTTGCGGCCCATAAATGCTTCAGCTGGTGACTGGCATTCTGGCGTAGCTGGGTTCGGTGTGGACCGGTACGAGAGCAGGAAGGCTTGAAGACACTCATCCACGGTCCCCTCCCCGCGAGATTTCAAAAGCGCCCTCTTGAATGTGTCGACAAATCGCTCCGCTTGACCGTTGGATTGGGGATGGTACGGCGGTGAGCGGAGATGTTCGATGCAGTGTCGGCGGCAAAAGTCTTCGAAGATAGAAGACGTGAACTGGGTACCATTGTCGGACACCAAAACCTCAGGGAGGCCATGTTGACTGAAGATTCGTTGGAGACAAGCCAGAGTGGCGGATGCGGTTGGTGGGTTGACGGCAACCACTTCCGGCCATTTGGAATAGGCGTCGACCACGACCAGATAGGAAATGCCATCGATGGGACCAACGTAATCGATGTGCACTCGGGACCACGGTTTTGCTGGCGGATGCCATTAAACTGGTGATTGGTGTGGTGGCATCTTTGAGGCTTGTTGACAATCCTGGGACACGGGGTCGGATTGACTGGCTTCGTCGTCGGTTCGGTCGTTTGGTACTGTCGGGGAATGTACCGCGTTGCAGATGGTCCGAAGAGGAAGATCGGCCAAGCCAAGGGTTTCGAGCCAGTCGAGACCAAGCACGTTGAGCTTCGCCTTTGTGATGTAGCAGTTCGCGTTGAACGTGGTGCCCCGGAAGGAGACGGAGCAGTGCAGCTGCCCAGTTAGCTGCACGCGACCACCACAGGCGCTGGTGGCAGATTGGGAGGTCGGTTCGAAAGGTGGCTTGCCAAGGGACCGCCAGAGATCCTCGGAGATGATTGTGATGTCCGACGCAGTGTCCAACTGCAATCGGACCGACTGACCATTGAACAGGACGTCGACGAACTTGCTCCGATCCGCAGCGTTGATTTGGAACGTGGCCAGCAAGCTCAGGGAGCTGCCAACCGGACCAGGTTTGGGTGTGCGTCTGGGTCGGGACCTCTTCTTTGGATCGCGGGTGGGGGCCAGCCCAGTTTTGGCCCCCTTGGGAGATGGAGGATGGCAGTAACCATCCCGATGCCCCACCCTGCCACAACGTTGACAACGATGCTGGCGGAACTTGCAGTCGCGGTGGAAATGCCAGGCACCACAGAATCGGCACGCGTAGGGTGGGGACTTCGCTCGGTCGGATTGGGTGGGGCGCGCGGACGATTGCGCCCTCGGTGCTGTGACTGCCTGGACCATACCAGGTGTGGCGTCGTTCTGGATCATGGCAGAATCGTGCTTCAGGTTGAGCAGCGTTTGACACTCCTCGGCCAGGTTCTGGAGTGTGACTGATCCATCCTGTTGTAGCTTGGACAGGAGGCGCGTCCGGATATCGGCATCGTGTGGAGATTGGAGGCCAGAGACAAAGATCAGGCATTTGAATTGGTCCTCGGTGAGCGAGCCAAGTTGAAAACGTTGGCATTCACGGTTGACCATGCCCGCGTACGTGATGAAGTCGTCGGCATCACGTTTGACCAGCTGCAGACATTGGTAACGAGCATTGAACAGGGAGGACTGCTCGCCAAAAATCTGTGACAACGTTCGGACCGTGTCATCAAAGGTAACGTCCCGTGGGTTCCTCGGCAAGATGAAATTGGTGTAGCGCAGGTGTTCGAGGGTACCAAGTTTGCGAAGAAGCAGCCGGACCTTCCACGCGTCGTCCTGGCAAGCCAAGTCAACGGTGAACAGGTCCTCGTACCGCTTGTACCAGGATTCGAACGTTACCCCGGCCTTGGCGTCGTACAGAAATTCGCTGATGCCGCTAACCACCTGGTCCACTGACTGAGAATTGGCACTCGGACCTGCATGAAGGGAAGAACTGGAAAGCTTTTCGGTTAGCGCGGACATCAATTTAAGCTGTTGCTGCAGCATCAATTTTAAATCGGCATATTCGTCGGTCATGTTTCACCAACTCTGTCGCCACTGTTATTGATTGGGTAGCGTAGATTGCCTTGAACGTGACGTCTCGGAAGGTGCGCAGTTTGGGCCGCGTCTCGGAGTGGCTGAGCTCTGCTGCGTTGTGGGGAGGAATTGGCCCTCTCTTTCCACAGCCATTCTGCTGGGGTTTCTGGCGCGTTTTTGCGGGAATATTTGACGTGCCCGCAACAACTGGATTGGACCGCTTGGTTGGACATGGGCTTGTCGACAGGAGAGGAGTGACGCTCCGCGTTCACGTGTGAGTTGAAATTAGAAGGTAAATGTCTAGCAAAGCATGTTGGGGGAGGGCCAAGAATCGGGGGGTTGAAAACTGGGGGGATATAAGTGAAGTTGGAATGGGACGGTAAGAGTGAAAAAGCGTAAGTGGGGGAATAAGAAGACAGGAAGGCTTGAGCAGTAGCATCCAAACCCCTATCCACCCTGCACGATGCAGCAGATAGGGCACCGTTTATTATCCTCTGCGGTGGCCAGAGCATCAAGAAATTGTTTGAAGGAAAATTCATAGTATTGCGTGGGCAGGGTACTGTCAGGTTGCCGAGGCCTAGACAGGAGAACGATTAGGGTTCTCAACCAAAGCCTTTGGTTCAAAAACCTGACCGCAAGGCAGCGGGTTTGGCGTTGGGCTACAAGGAGTCCATTTTAAGGAATAAGGTGCCACCCTCATTCAAACCCCCAACCTGGAGGACCAGGAGGCTGAGTTTGTCTGGCCTCTAACCATTGACCAATCTGGTATGAGTGACTCTGAAGGTGCAAAAGCACCACCCAGTATAGCTCAATGGATCGCTGAGGCACACAAACCATCGCACCACGGTAAGGTCCAGCCTCATTGCGATGGCAGCGGACAGATAGGACCCAAGGGCTGAGCAAACATCTTCGGGGGATCAAGACAGAAAGACGACACGTGTGTACTAAGAGTATGATGCTCCTACATAAGTAATTAGCGAAACCTTGTCTGCAAACACGGACACAGAACACCAGGTAAGAAAAGATTGATCGATAGAAGGGAAGGCATAAAGATCCGTTAAAGGAAAGAGAACGTGCGGAACAACTGTATACGTAGCATCGCGAAGAGAAACGAGTTGTGCTAGGGTGCTAAGGATATGGTACTAGGGTATGCTAATCCAGGAAAAGCCAGTGAGTCTTTTGGACTCATATATGAGTAAGTGTCGCAAACATAGCAACGAGTACATGGGAAAGGAACACTTAGAAATGAGAACCCACCGGGCGTCTGTGTGCTGACCAGTTGAGAGGAGTGCTGAACATGAGTGCCAAGAAAGGTTGGTTGACGGAAAGGCAGCGAATAGCCGGAATGCAAGCGTACATTAAGGCTGCTGAGGATATCAGAACATGAAGCCTAACCGCAGCAGCTTGGGTGCTAATGTAATAGTACAAAGCTGGATAGAGCCAGGGAAAGCTAGCCTGAGGGCTGGAGGACTGCAGGTAAATGTCTAAGACAATACAGCGGGTAAGGGGTAAATTAAAGTCTATAAATATTAGGCGGAACAGCGACTGGTGATGAATACATGAACATGCTTGCACGGCAGAAGGACGCTAAGAGAGGATTCCGGATGTAAGGACAGCGAACGGGAGAGGCGCAAGCACACACTGAAGTTGTTAAATTATTCAGAGCATACGAGGCTAAGATGCGTCTAAGCGTAGATAATCAAATCTGTCGACTGTTCACTTAACCAGTACATCTTAAACGTTCGCTTGACCGATGCGTACCGCCTTGGAAGTCGGAAAGCTCATCAGTCATCGCATTGGCTCAGGTATAGACACCAGGCTGGATGGCAAACATCGAGTAACTACACAGCCAAACGGCTCCAAGTTAAGGGTGTTTGCGGGTCAGGAGAAGGTAATCCATTAGTCAAACTAGGCCTAGCTTACTCGTATTGTACCAAGTGGTACTATCCAAAGCGTATTAGCTCATCCCAACAACAGGTGCAAGAGATGAATATCTCTCAAAATGTCCTTTGGTTTGTACTACCCGCTCGACCATCCCATTTGTCAACTGTTTGCTTGTCATAATTTAGAAATGCTAGCGGTTGGTAGCAGAAGTCGAGCAGCGAACGAGCATCAAGACCATCTCCTTGGAAGAGAGTCTGAACTAGGTAAAACTAGGGACGTTTGACCAAAGGAATGGTGCACATTTTGTTGCTCCTGAACCACGACTCGCCAGGTCCCGATCGCCGTTGTCTTCCCCATCTTTGGCAGAACACCAGGCGAAACTTGATCATAACCCCGAGAAGTAAACAGTGCCCGTGGCAACAAAAATCAAGCACCAACCGAAAGGTGTAAGCAAATCGCACCAGTCTTGTTAACAACTGTAAGTAAAAATAGACCAAGCAGCCGAACAGCAACCGTCTGCTGCTGTAGCTCAGGAATCTATTGTCGAATCAAAGTCTTCTAGAACATCAGTCACATATACTACGATTGTTGCAACGTTCACCCTGGAAGCCACCCTTTCAGTCTCTCTTGCGACAAACACCGGCAACTTGAAACGGGCGACAACATATAAACAATCATCAGTTGGTAGTAAGGCGCGACAAACCATCCTCTAAACTTACAGCTCAATGAAAAAAGATCTAACGGTAGTGCCTTGACTGTTGTATGCTCGACCGTACCTGAATCAGCAGTCAGCATATAGCGTGGTACATTGTCTGACGGCGATAACCAGTGAAAGTCACTGTGCTTTCTGCTGAAAGTAAAAGGCAAACCCACAAACCTTGTCACCCGAACTCTGCACACTTTGGCGATCCCAGACATATTAGAGTAACACCAGAATCATCAACTGATGCGGAAAATTCTCTGCTCTCCGCAAACGCGGTGCAAAATGGATCGTGTGATATCCGTATCTATTCTGATGTACCGTGGAACATGCGACGGTAGAAAAAAAACTCCGAAGAAGAATACAGCCAGCCTGCTGGCCTAAACACTAGCTTCATCCATGGTGTGCCAAAGCTTCCTTCACACGATATTCAAGAGGCCGGAAATCACGATTTAGAACGATGGTGATTCCTCCACGAAAACCTTTCCTTGGATAATGTTGTTGCATGAACGCTCAAATGGTTACCACTCACGCCGCATCCTCTAGGATGCGGCCCGAGAATCCTGAAACTGGTGGGTCAAACCGAGCAAGTAGCGACGGATGTGTTACATAGTTGGCGCAAACATCGTAAAAGCGTTCAATCTGAACTTCGATTAAGGACTACAGATGCTTCGCAGAGTCCAATTGCGAAATCATCTGAAAATGCACACGTACCGGCGATGATCATACCTTTACCTGATACTGCCGTAGATCTAGCTGAGGCTTGGGACGCGCCTTGGCCAGAGAAAGGTAAGGAAATAGCATCAGTATCTCATTAAAAAGGCGAATAACGGCCGACCGCACATGGGTCGGCACTCACAGACACATGATTTCTTTGACAAATAAACTAGCCTGCTTGTACACTAATGCTCGGGGATTTTTCCATAAGCTGGCCGAACTGAAACATAGCCATATTTCCCAGAAGTATGATATCATCGGCATCACGGAGATGTGCTTACATACTGAGATGACAGACGCTGAGTTTTCTCTACCTGGATGTCATTCATTCAGAGTGACAGATTGACAAACGGAGGAAGTGTAATGCTGTTACCGAAGCGATTTAGAGGGCGAGGTCATGGAGGATGCAGATCTGCCGATTCCTTATTCGCTTTGGTGCCGTTGGCAGTTAAGTGGCAGAGGCACTTACCTTATGGCCTTGGCGTACCGTCCCCTTGCTCTACATCTGAAACAGTCCACCAACTTGTGACTGCCTTACGACAAACTCTAAAACGAGGATAAACTCAACGTGAATCGTTTAGAAACCCATGCCACGAGCACAGAATAATTTAAGGCCGATCTGCAGGAGCTTGTAACCTGTGTCCCGTTTCATAAGCATGTCACTTCGCCCACTCGGTTCAGAACAGATAATATGCCATCCGTGCTTGATCTTGTGCTTACCAACGAAGGACGTATGATGAATGTGGTGGTTGTAGACTGACCGTTAGGTCGCAGTGATGATGCAGTTATTAGCTTTAAATTCATTTGCTATGCCGAATACCGAGATGTGGACCAGGAGAACGCGCGAACAATCAGATGCTACGACCGATTATCCCACCTCGTCAGTGCCACAACCTGTTCGTTCCTCACTGAAGATCCCCCGGATGTCGCCTGGTTCGAGTTCGTAAACAAATTCAATCGTTTGATTACGTATGCTTCAGAGACAAAAGTTTGCAAACGGTCTGGAACAGTTATTAACATAAAAAATCAGAACTCGGAAATTGCTGGCAGTACGCAACTCAGTGCGGCGAGAGTATAGAATATACGCAACATCAGAACGTCGGAATACCTACGTAGCTCAAGGAAACCACTGCACTCAACTGTTCAGAGAGGACAAAGCCGCGCGTCTGTAGAACATAACAAGCCCATTCAGGGCCAATCACAAACTGCTGTAAAAGCACCCAGTCCACACAACGAAGCACAGTTACGTTCGTTCATTGGGATGCTTTCACACTACCGTCGTTTCTTACCTAACCTGGCCTCTGTGATCTCACCTATTCATGATTTGTTTATGAAAGATGCTAAGTGGTCATGGACAAGGAAAGAGGAACAAGCGTTTTTAAAGGCGAAGAATCTACTTGTTTTTCACCTGTATTAGTGTATTATGATCCAAACAAACTTGTTGTCTTACAATATGATGCCTCATCGTTTGGAGTGGGAGTAGTCCTAGGACATCCGATTCCCGATGGAAACATCCGTCCTATTGCTTTCGCATCTCCAACACTGCATGATGCTGAGAAGAATTACGCACAGCTGGAAAAAGCGGCATTGGCTGTGATATTCGGA
Organism: Dicrocoelium dendriticum; assembly: GCA_944474145.2. Taxonomy (NCBI): domain Eukaryota; kingdom Metazoa; phylum Platyhelminthes; class Trematoda; order Plagiorchiida; family Dicrocoeliidae; genus Dicrocoelium; species Dicrocoelium dendriticum. The sequence goes on from OX104064.1 coordinate 84,711,848, forward strand.
GTTAAGCGCTTCTGTCAATACTTGTGAGCAGTCGGCTTGATATACAGACAGATTATAAAATACTGATTTCGCTGCTTGTTGAGGGATGAGGGATAGAACAAATTAATACACCCAGTATGATACGCTGGGCACTCATCCTTTCCAATAAACAGCTATCGAATTCGCTACATTTCTGGTTCCCACAATAATTTAGCCGATGCCCTCAGTAGATTGCCACAAGAAGTGCAAAGTAACGAGCAAGGTGGCGCGCCTTGCGAGTTCGTCCAGTTATTACATCACATAGACACCACTGTACTATTTAGTGAGCTGGTTAGGAGAGCTACAAACCGAGATCCGTCCTGGCGACTGTGAAACATTTGATGTTACGCGATTGGGATTTTCGATCCACTGTGGTACTACTTCCGTCCTTCAATTGCCGACTGGAGCTCTGTCTGCATGAAGGATGTATCATGAGTGGATCTCGCATCGTTACTCTCTCTGCTCGCAGATCAGCCGCACTGAGAGAATTACAAGATGCTCATCCATCATGAAAGCTCTGGCCGAAACATAGTGTTGGTGGCCGGCAATTGATCGAGATATCGAAGCTCTGTTGAACGCATGTGCTATTTGCAAACACTACCAGAAAGACAAAATAGCCGGTCCGATTCACCCCTGGGAGCTACTTGACAGTTCATGAAAGCGTGTTCACGCCGACTATTTCGGTCCGATTGAAGGAAAAATACTACTACTCCTGGATAGATGTACATATTGTCCCTAACACTATTTCGGCGACTACAATTAATAAAGTGCGCACTAGCCCATCCACATATGGTTTTCTAAAAACTTTACTTACAGATAACGGTCCACAATTTACGAGTGCGACGTTCGAACAGTATCTATAGAGTAATGGCATCCACCATATGACTTCTACACCACGTCACCCAGCGTCCAATGGTTTGGCAGAGAGAGCGGTGCAAACTGTGAAGACTGGTCACCTGAAGCAAAGCCAAGGATCTTTGCTCACCAGACGAGATCGACTCTTGTTCGCTTATCGGGTCGCACCCTCTGGAGTCCAGCGACAGAAGTCCTAGGGAGGTAATGTTTGGGCATCGTCTACGCACAAGATTAGATGTATTGTTTCCAGACCCCCGTCAAGCCAAGCGTTTTCAATAACAGCGAATGCACCAGGGTGGACACATACGCGATAATGCCAAGAGTCTCTTACCGGAACAGTATGTGTATACGAAACTCCCGCATGAGTCGAAATGCAGCCCGAAACCGAACTGGCCAGTTCACGAACGGAAGCCGATATAGAGCTGGAAACCGGAGAAACCGTACGCCGGCAAAACGACTTTATTCGGCGCCGTGCATCCACGATATCAGAACCCGAGGGTGGAATCGTTGATACAGGAAAACTGAGACGACTGAAAGTACCCAAATGAATGAAGCTGATCTATCGATCGCTATTCGACCGCGACGTTCTACCAGACTAATAGAACGTTGCATTTTACAGCCATGATTTTTCTGCCACGCGAAGCGATGCTACTGACATCCACGACTGATGCGTAATGCTACACCCACTAACTACACGCGCCCAATCACACTTGATTATAGTGCATTCGCTGATTGGCCTCTATTGCTCATTGGTTCGTTATGGTCCAGTATGTTTTCGCTTGGCTCCGGTTAGGAGCAGAGTACAGTTTTCACACCTACCACCCGGCGTTGGTGTTTTTCCTACCTCTAAACGGACTACGGGTCCATACACGAATTAGTAATACACGATCGGTACATAACAGTCGGTACACACAAGAGGGCGATCGGAGTCCACGTTGGTGCTCCAAATCCAGCTACAGTTGTGGACACAACCTTTCCAGCGGTAACTAATCGCATTGTGACCGAGTTGCGTCCATGGATGGTCCGAGGCTGGTGGGCGCCAAGTCACTCTTCTGCGGCTGCTGTGTCGAAAGTTAGTGCTCGCTAGAAAGAGGTGAGTACCTTCACACAGGTGTAGCAACCGCCCTCCGTTTCATTACTAGAGCCTACACTATGTTGGCCGCCCAGATGAAGCTCGTCAGAGGATAAATTTCCGACTTGGGCTTTTAGGTCATCACCAAGCACTACAGTATCCATGCTTCTTCTGTAACAAAGGTGACGGCTAAGTTGGTGATAGAAATCATCTTTCACCGAATCAGGGCTACAGCTTGTGGGGGGCGTAAGTCGCAATGACAAACAGGCACCGTTTGTCCCCCCGCTACTTCGAAGCCTCTGACGAACCAGCTAACCTAACGGCGTGCATTCGGCTGTTGACAGGGATCTAGTCGATCAGGACAGCTTTAGCCCGGGGACTCAAAACCATGCCCATGCCGGCTTGACTGACATGTGAAGCTGCGTCATCGCCAGACAGGCGCAAAGAGAATGTGCGCCAGTGTCAAATGTGTGGAGATCGCAGGATAAGCACGGATCACGACTATTGCAAGCGCGTTTCCGATAAACAGCAAAAATTGATCGATGAGGTCTCGAGTGTTCGGGAAACTGCTATTGGCCAAGCTGTAGCAAAGTCAGCACGTTAAGGCATGGCAGTCTTAGCGAGGATCGAAGAATCCAGAGGGAAACGGATAAAATGATGTTGTCTGCTTGGTTGAACATGGACTTGTCTATTGGACTGGAGCGACGGGCTGCGATTTTGTGTGAGTTGAAATCAGAATACACGCGACTATTGAAGCGAGGTTGTTAAGGGCCAAGAATTGGTAGATTGAAAATAGGGGATACAAGTGCATTTGGAGCGGGACGCTAAGGATGAAAAAGCGCAAGTGCGGTAATAAGAAGACGGTAAGGCATGAACAGTAGCATCCAAACCGCTATCTACTCGGCTCGATGCGGCAGATAGGGCGCCGTTTAGATTCCTCTGCGACGGCCACAGCATCAAGGGATTGTTAATAGGAAAGTTCATGGTGTATTGAGTGGGCAGGATACGGTCAGGATGTCTAGACTTAGACAGGAGGACGACCAGGGTTCCCAACCCAAACCTTTGGTTCAAAAACCTGACCGCAAGGCAGCGGGGTTTTGGCACTGGACCACAGGGAACCTGTTTTATGGAGTAAGGAGCCATTCTCACTTCAACCACCAACCTGGAGCATCAGGAGGATGTTTGTCTGGCCTTTACCCATTGACCAATCCCGTATGAGTGGCTCTGAAGGAACAAATCACCACCTAGCATGGCTCAATGGATCAATGAGGCTCACAAACTACCGTGCCACGTTAAGGTGCAGTTTCATCGCGATGGGTGGCTCCAGCTAATACCATGCCAAACAACACATCAATTTCAGTAGCGAAGCCATTGTGCTGTCTGATGGCTTGAGTACTCTGTTAATGCAGCGAACTAATTGTAAATATATAGCTTTTAAATTTTTTTGTGCGGTCTGTATATGCTGAAAACAACGGAGGGAGGGGTAGAACACGCCGCCCCCTTTGGGCTGCAAAAAGTCTGGAAGCACCTCACTTTGACCCGCGAAATATCTGGCCATCTTAGCCTAGAGAGAAACAATTTTCGGAGACCTATGTGGTTTGACGAATATACACACATATTAAGCTTTGTATCTACGCAGTGTAAACAGAATTTAGTTTGCTGCTTGTATTATGGCGACACCAGAATCTCTTTTCCTGAGACGCTGCGCGAAGAGAAAGATCGTATCTGCAGAACGTTGTGAGAGAATCGACACTATGTTCCTTTTAAAAGTAAGCGCGCAACAACCTATTTACGTCTGAAAACCGTAGTAATGGTACCAAAAAGACGCGTTTCTCCCGGTTCCATTCAAACGGTACGCCACCCTCGACTTACTAAATTGGTGCCTCTCAGTCGCAACCACCCAGCAGCCAACACAAATGTGCTTGAACAGACTGCATCCTTTGTTAACCAACGTCTCAAGATACAATTCAGATCCAGTCCAACACATAAATTCCGTGTCAATTTATTTGCACCTGTGGTGCAAAATATCTTAGACACAGGAGATGTTTCACAAAACAAGTAGCTGTTATAGCGCAGGTAAGAATACCCCAACACTCCCCGCTGTTTTGTGAGTTTTGCCACACTCACCCCTATTCACCCCGTCCTCTTTACGGTTCTCCGCATACGTTCTCTGTTGCCTCACATTTGTGACTAGCTTGTATAGACATTGAATCTTATTAGGCTTTCTCATACTTATGTGTTACGCTTGTTCGTGAGGCAACTTTCGATCCTCCGCTTTTTGAACTGACCAACGTTGACTGACCGAATGCTAGCCTTTTCGGCATAGCCTTTGTATATGCGCTGATGTGAAACATGCGATTGCTTTGAACTCACGGACGTGGTGTCCGGTTTGCCTTGCGGCGTGTAACATTGTTTTCCACCCGGTCGTTCGTGTTCTGACTACCGTTAGTGGATGGAAGCAGTCGCGGGGCTCCGACACAATAGATTCTCTGACGACGGTGGTATTGAGTAAGCATGGCTATTTTATTCAAGTAGTTATAATCCCCCTTCAGCAGGAGCAGTTTCAGTTTGAAAAGTCACAGCTACAGGCACTTGAATTGCGCAACATCCAAGTTGAATGGCAGCCGGAACCGAGGCAGACGTCACAGAAAATTGCAGCTGAATGTCACAGGTTGCTTTAACAATGATACAAAAAGTTTCAGACCCTAAAAGTGAACCCCAGTTCTGTCACACGGCTATTAATGGCCAAAAGATGAATCCAGATATGCCGGACCAGAAGCCCCCGAGTACTTTTTGGAACGAAGGTGAGAGGCATTCTATGAGACCTTTTGCTCACAAAATTCTTCTTTATCAAAAAGAATACCAATTCATATGCAAGTATACGCCAAGATTACAAGCAAGTTCCAACTTCCAAAGTAACTGGTTTCGCGACACCTCAAGGGAGGTGACTTCTGCTGTATTTCGCACAGACTTTTCAGAAAAGATCACATACCCTACAGTGAAACCTAACAATATTCCGATATCGCTGCGACCAGAAACGATGTACACTTTCAAGACCATTTCTCTCTCCACCCAGCCAGGACTTGGCATATCGGCAGTCAAAACTAAATTTCTAGCGGTTCAAAATGTTTTGGAAGTGAAAGCAAGTTAGTAGCTATACTTGCTCAGTGATGCAACGATTCATATCATGTCTTGCTCTAATTGGCATATATACCCAGATAGCTCTGTACTGACAACGTACTCGAACGAACGACACTGCACACTTGACCTGAGCATGAACCACCTTGGTGTTGGATGCATGTAGACCCAGGCAGATCCTCTTGTCCGAAGAGCTTCATTGTCCTCAGGTTACTCATTTTTTCAAGATGGAAGAGGTGGTCAAGCGAAAATAATACTCCAACACTCCTCGTTGTTCTGTGAGTTTTGCCCCACTCACCCCTATTCACCCCGCCCTCTTTGACGGTTCCTCACATATGTTCACTTTTGCCTCACCTTTGTGATTAGCTTGTATGGACACTGAGTCTTACGCTTACTAGCTTTTCTCATACTTTGTGTATTTCGCTCCTTCGTGAGGCAATTCATCGATCCTCCGCTTATTAAACTGACCAGTATTGACTGAACGAATGCTAGTCCTTTCCGCGTAGCCTGTGTATATGTGTAGTGACCTGGAGGTTCCCCCGTATGACTGTGTAAACTATTCTAAAATATATTAAAATTATAGCTTTCTTATGTATTAGGGAATTAAGCGGTTTGCCTGCTGGAACGTTGTTCCCATTTGTTTGAAACACGAACACGATGTCCGCCTTTGGCGCGCGCGACTCGACTGCGAAAGACGTTCCGTCAACGCACTCGACGCCCCACTACATCCTCCCTAGCCAGCTCTATCCTGGTGCCCTGTTTTTAGCATTAGCTAAGTCTCCTCCCGTCCAATAAACATTTCCCTAGCTTAACTTTTGCGTGTTCTGCCCATTGCCTTTGGTTGGCCGTCTAGTCAAGTACCGGATATATAGCCCACGATCCTCGCGCTATATATGTACTGATTTGAAACATATAATTGCTTTGAACCCACGGATGTAGTGACCGGTTTGACGTGCGGCGTGTAGCATTGTTTTCTACCCGGTCGTTCGTGTTCTGACAGCCGTTAGTGGGTGGAAGCAATCGCGGGGCTCCGACACAACAGTAGCAGCACACTATCCAGGGTGGCAACGAAAAGACTCAGCTAGATGCGTCAACAGCGAACTCATGGAGCATTTGCTTTTAGGCGGACATGCGCTGCGGATAGCAAATAAGTTTAATGTTTTCTACTTCATGCCCTTGCGTTATCCTAGGATGACCAGAAAGCGTCTCTTGAAGACGACTGAAGCAATCGTTATCAGAATGATCCATCCTGAATTGTGCAAACAAATGTGTGTCGTACAAGCACTCCTCTTGTTTTGGTCTCGTGGTAACGCCTGATGTTTGAAACTGTGGGCGTGCCGTTGGCTGGGAGGCCAGTCCCCAGTGAACCGATCTGAGTATTGATTTAATCTATCTGTCTTATGCAAACACATATGCATTAGTAAAATTCAGCTCTACATGCAGCAGCATATTTTGTCACTTGATTCACTCTCATAATTGTAATAGTCTGCTGATACTATGCGAAAAGAAATCGTGCTCCGTTTCATATCAGAAACCCGCCTAGAATACTCAAACTCTGTGCTCATCATACGGTTCTTTGCGTGTATCACTGGCGACAATTTCTCACTGCGTCCATCAGGAGATAATGTAGCTTGGCAAGCCGGTCAAGTCGGTGTGACTACTTGTTATGACGCGTCCTAGTTGTTTAGACTCAGTAGGAACGGACGAATGTTCTTTAAGATACTACCCCACGCAATGCAGAATAGCCAATTGAATTTGTAACGTTGCGGGTTAACGAGATCTAGCCGCCAGACGTACACGCTAGCTGACAATGAGGACATATCATGGATAAACCAACCCGAACGAGAAGACTAGCTGTCAGCAAGAATTCTTTTACTGACTCAACCAAGGCGAGGCATGCTTTCTGCACACTTATCTTTATAGCTCAATAGAACAGCATAAACTATGCAGTATGGTGGATGTTGGCAAGGCACATGAATTGTCGCCTAGTGATGGAGTCCTGAGGGAATTTCAGTTAGTGTCAGTATTAGTTCGTGCGGTAACTACCGGAGCAACTGAGCAGCTCAGTTGTTTCACAGTGTCTTAACAGGATAACTACAGTAGCGTCATGAGGAGAGTTAAATGGGTTCACAGCAGCGTGCACAGTAGATACATCCGGGTCCTGAATATAGCTTAGTTAGTTCTTCGTAACTTGGCGTCACTGTTCTGGGTATGACTCAGTTGTTACTAGCACAATTTGCTCCGCCGCATGGTGACTGTAGATCCGTGATTATATATATGGGTGAGGCAGGCGAAACCTGTGATAATTTCACTCCGTTACTGTACTCTTCTGAGCCCGGGACTAAAGCTCCCCTGATACATCGGATCCCTTTCAGAAGTCGGACACGCGCCTTCAGATTAGTTGGCTCTTTCAAAGCTTTGTGGTCGCGCGGGGGCGGAAGTTACTCACCTGTACTCAAGTAAATTGTAGCGCTGGCTCGATGAAAGATTACTTCTGTAGTCAGCTGACCGAAAGCGTGCGTTGCAAAAGAAGTGCGAGTACCGTAGCGCTGCCTCAGATTGTTTGAGGACCCTACTTGCTATCCTGTCTAGGTCTGGGCGCCCTGTCTGTATCTCAGCTCACATTCAACCATGTCCATTTCTCCAAACTCTAACTACCCTCTGCATCGGCCGTCGCGCAGATTAACAAGTGTCGCCTTATCTGCTGCATGCAGCGGAGCGTATAAGCGAAAACACGCTACTGCTGGCGCATGTCTTCTTTCTTTTCCACCTGTTTCTCTTACTAACCTTCCTCCTATAAGTTCCAGCCTAATTGACAGCGACCGAAGTGCCACTGGATTAGCACCGTTTGCAGCCACCTTCCCAGAACACCCATCGGATGCCTATCGGCAACAGTACCTTAGTAGGCCACGCTGTCCCGTTTCCCTGTAGGCCTTCAACGTTTATACTGTAAGACAAATAGGTCAACAGGCTGCACTCGCACGTACGTTGAACACATTGGGTATTGACGTATGTTGTGTTTCCGAAACTAGGACCAATGACCCTAATGAGACTGGTGAATTCCATGCACCCTGCTTGTCCTCTCACTATAGCTTGCACGCATCCGGAGACGCCGATGCGACACTCAAAAATCAAGCTGGGGTAGGCAACATTCTTAGCTCCTAGGCTGAGGCATCGTTAGTTGATTGAATTCCGATGAACGGTCGTTGGTGTGCAGCTCGTTTGACGACCTCGTGGACCAGTCGGGCTCAATACATAGAGGAGATGGGAGCAGTAGGCAAATTGCGCAAGCTAATCCCGCTGATCCGCTCCACTGGTCCCAGGAAACCAGGCGTCAGTGAGATAGTCAGAGACAGCGCGGGGGCACTGATACACAATTGGTAGCGCCTGATGATTCGTTGGACGGAACACTTACACCATCAGCTCAGCTGGCCCTCTGCTCCCGGGATTCTTCCTAATCAGGTGATGCAGCACAAGCCATGGACGGTTAGTTTAAAGCCTTCGTCGGAAGCCGGGGTCCGAAACGAGATCACAGCCGTCAATCGGTTTCGAGCCGCTGGACCAGCTTCTTTCCCACCTGTACTATTTAAGGATGGAGGTGAGATCCTCTGCAAAGCACTAACCACCCTATTCGAACATAGCTGAAAGGAAGTGTGTCCCGCATACCTGGAGTGCATTGATTATAGTGGCAATATACAAGAAGGGCAATCTCACTAACTGTGCTAACCACAGGGGTATTAGCCTAACGCCAATTGTGACAAATTACTGGCCTTCGTTGTGGTTCGTCGCCTCACTGCGGAACGGAAATCTCGGATTTGGAAAGAGCAGGCAGATTTACGCCTAGGACGTGGTTGTATAGACAATAAATTTACTCTACAGCAAGTGTTAGAGCAGCGCCACGCATACCGCAGAGCTACAATAGCTGTATTCTATGCCTTCAAGAGTGCCTTCGACTCAGTCGATCAATGCATTCTGTCCGAATTACTTGCGCACAAAAGGGTTCCCATGCAATATGTGAACATCTTATGTACTCTATACTCGAATACCACAGACCGCGTCAGGGTCTACGGTGAATTATCGGATAGATTTCCGACCACAAATGGCGCCCGTTAGGGTTGCCCGATTTCCCCGTCTTCGTTCAATTTCATCGTGGTCTCTATCAAATGGTGTTCCATTACGGAATTTCACGACGTAGACGTCAAACTGCTACCTAGGAAAATGTCAGCTGATCTTGATCATATGGACGTTATCATCTTGCTGGTTAACGATGTTACGGCGGCCTAGTCAACGCTGAATAGCTTCTCTAGAGTTGTCCCGTTATTTGGTATGCGCTTCGCACCTTCAAAGTACAAAGTGTTGCTGCAGGACCACTAGCCCCTTGATGATCACTTAATCCTTGATAACGAGAAACTCGAGCTAGTTGATCAATTCATTTGCCTTGACAGCTATTTGAGGAACAATGGACACATAGGAACTGAAGTCAATTCACGCATTGCAAAGGCCAGCACTGCCTTCTTGAACCTGCGGCATCTTTAGCGACAGATAGGTGTTTCTCTCCGTGTGAATGGCCGTGTAAACAAGGCCACAATGTGGTCCGTCCAGATCTATGGTAGTGAAACTTGACTCTTCGGTTTGAAGATCTGCGACGCCTTCAAGTCTTTGATCCTCGTTGTTTGCGAAGCATTGCTGGTGTCGGATGGTACCACGGTGTCCACAACCATGATGTACGTAGGTGAGTACTAGGTAGTGATAATCATTCTGGCTCCTTAGAACAACAGATAGCACTTAATAAGTCGAGTTATCTTGGTCACATGCTATGTATGCCTGCTCACCGCTTACCTAGAAGGGCCTCGTTTAGTCTGCCAGGTGCAGGGTGGCGCAAGGCTCGAGGTGGATAGAAGCTGATTTGGTAGCGGGAAATGAAGCTACTGACTGGGTGCCGTTGGTCCGTCTCGCCTTCCGGGTTGGAGTCCACGTGACTCACCTTGTGCTTGGCTCGAGGTTAAACAGGACATTGCTCGCAGTCGACACCAGTGGCTCGTTTGCAGCTGTCTCTTAGTCGGACTGCCTGTTTAAAGTGTGTTTGATGCTGAGTTATCTACGGGGTAATAACCAATTATGACACGGGGCAGTGAAAGCCGCAAGGAAGCTGTCAGCGATGCTGCTTTAATTTTTGCATGATAGCCAGCTGTTTGTGACGGTATGTTGCTAACACAAGGTGTAGGCGCCTTGACCCTGAATGTTTGCTTAGGGCATTAAGGTTTTCAGATTTGTCCCATTTTCTCCCACTTATTATTCATTATTCCATAGGTTATCATGGTTGTATGGCAGCGAAGCATCAGTTCAAATGACTGCTGCACTGCTGCTGTTGTCGTTGCTGCTTTAGTTTTTCAGGTTGGGAACATGTAAACAAATGAGTTATATCTAAGCGGTCTACATGATTTAGTCTTCTGTAATTATGGCGGTTAGCGGTTGCTACATGTATGTGAAGATATTCGCCTATTCTTCGGCAGCAGTCCTGCTCGGTGCTCACTTGTCTGGGATCATTTAAGGACGCGAACTGCTCAACACAAGATTAGTAACCTTTGGAGAGAATACAACCAAATCCGTTTCTGGATTTGGAGCACAAACGTATACTCCGACAGTGCACTTGTACATACCGATCCGCAGCTGAGTTTCGGGGGTTCCCATTGACGACGTTATGACCGCATATTTATTTGTGGACTGGGTAAGGAGGATGTTCTGAAGGTGCATCTTGGTACATTGAATTCCGAGCTGACTAAGCAGCCACCGAACATCCCTGATTATCACTACCCTAAATTTAACCAAACAATGATAATCTAAGAATCAGTGCATTTAGAAAAGTCAGTTGAAGCGCAGACCACCGAAAAATGCAGCATATACCAAGCCGGTAAGATGTACCGAATTGTAAGATAATACGTGAAAAACAAGCCCTAGTCATTTCAATTAGCGTGAGATCAAATGTTGCCTCACAATATACGAACGCAAACAAAAGCCCAACGGGCCTCGGGTTAGTCATCTCATGATCATTAATTTGTGTTAAGGAACATGGGTTCAAGGTAGTCGACAAAAGAACAATGCCAGGTTCATGGAAAGGAACCGCACGAATGGCGCTGATGAGGATGGAAAACCGGAAACACATAGGTGTGAGGTGGTTAACACAAATGGTGGCCATACTGCGAGAAAAGTGGAGTCGCTCGGTGGCCGAGTGGTCTGAACGCCTGGCTTTTAATCATGAGGTCACCGGTTCGAATCCGCGTAAGGGCGGGCGTTCTCACAGTATACTCAGCCGAACGTGCGACTGATGGTGATCGCGTGGCATCGAAGCGCCGTTAGGGCCCATAGCTGGTGATGATTATTATTAGTAGTAGAGGAGTGCGGTCAGGCAAGGGTGCGGTTCTCGGATGGCAACAGTTTGCGCGTCATAATTGCAGTTCGAACTGGTGGTTATGGTAGGCAAGCCATAACTACAATCCATTTGAAGCGTCGCGGGGGAAAGCCGTTTAAGAAGTGAAGAGCAGTTTATGGTAAGGAGCAAGTATCTCATTGTGGAGCAACTCCTATTACCAGATTAGGACGTCAGGCTATAGGCAGTTTTTCTTCCTACTCCCTGGCAACTTCCTACAGTATCATCCCAGAACTGCTTCTGCCCACTTTTAAACGGAGAACGACGATGTGAGCAGGAACTTAGGTACGTATACTTGAATAAGGCAAAAGCTTTTGTACGAAGTAAAGGAATAAGGGGTATAGTGAGGGATAAACAATGGAAATCAAATGTTCTTCATCTTAGGCTGAAGATATGTGGTATCGGTGGAGCAGCGACTTCCTTGCTGGGTGAGAGTGGAGGTTGCAGGTGGATATTTGTGTAACTGACTTGTAACCTGCCACTAGTGGTGTACCCCAAGACACAATATTACAGCCCATTTTGTTCCCGTTCTGCTTCAAGAAAATATCTCAGCTGCCTATGTTGCCTAGTGCTTTGCTTACCAACGACCTGGGTATTTGAAGAGTAACTTACGCAACCAACTATCTCGAAGTACACAGCACGATCCCGACCGTCTCTCCATGTGATCTACCGAAATCAATCTACTGGTCAACCCGGATTATGCGTTAGTTACAAGTCTTGGGAAGAGTGGCGATGTGTGTGTGTATCATGACTGCCTAAGCGCCCCATTCCGCATCACTTGTGAAAGACCTAGGCATGCCCTCACGCTGCAACCGGAGGTCGGTGAACAACAGGAGCCGTAAGCATCACCACGAACTGCATATGCTTTGGGCACTCAGACACAGGTCCTGCCATCAGACTGAAGAGATTGTCACTCGCGCGTTTTCTTCCATCATAAGGCCAATGCTAGACAAAGACTCACTTGCCTACTGTTCACCCATGGCGAGGTGCAAAGACTAGAATGGGAACAGAATGTGGCTACCAGTCTCATTCCCAGTTTACTGGGTACGTTGTACAAATGCGAATGCAAGAGACTAGCACAGTACACTTTTGTGTCATCTTTTTCGAGTTGAGATTGGATGACTTCTCCAAACTAAGGCGATTGCTCAACATAGGCACACCAAACAGTATACACGGGCACCAGTACAAACTCGTAGTTTTGGATTTGAACCAAATTACTCACCTGTGCCTCGAACGTCGAATAGTGAAATAGTAGGACAGTTTGCGAAAGAAAATAGTTGAGGCAGAATGGGTGTGGAAAACCACGGAACGCTCTAACGCCCAAATTGCGGAGTATAGATTTCGAGAAAACTTCGAACCTAATTAGGATGTCGCACCACTGTAATATGTTGAAGACTCTCAAGAGTAAGTGACGCAATTCCGCACACCTGCAGGGGCAAATTTCGATCGAGGAACACAGACGTGTATCTTCTGGCTTACTGATTTCCTCATTAATTATGCATGCTAGACTAAATTGAATCTTCCCGACATCCTACACTGTAGTTCATTCAACCTCAGTAAAGTTGCGCATTTGACTCAAAAAACAACCGCCCACGTTCTGTCGGGTCAGGCCAAATTTATGCAAACCTGAATGGAGACGAATACGACGAGATTCGCAAGGGTAAAAGCGAAATGTTGCCTCATTGTCTGGAGACGGACTGTGAAGGCTGATGATTTCCTCATGTGCTGGAGATAGACGTGGTTAATGCTCTGGATAGTCCTCGAAAGTTTTTCTCTCTTCTGATGGAAGCGAGTAACAAGAAGTCTAATGTTGGTTAAAGCATATACTCTTCTAAGGTATTCATCCCATTTGTTCACAAGCTATCTAGCACATCCTAGTCCGGAAAACACCGAACGCGTTTCGCCCTATTGAAGCTCATCAGTGGTACGCATTCCCTCGGTCTTCTAAGGAGGATCTAACCCATGACCACTAGAGGCAGATGCCAGCTAGCCGGCAGCTTAAGCCAATGAGCCATGTGGGACGTTAGCTGAGCTAAATAATTTGCAAGCTAACTGGGATATATCATCACCTATCTTCCATTGTCACTGACAGTGGCTAGCCTGTGGTGATGACGTCTTCTCGCTAGAGGCTATATCCATGGCATTTGAAACTAGGAGAGATTATTTGTAGCTCAGCCAACTTCCGCCATGGCTCTGTGGCTTAAGCAGCTGGCTAGTTGGCGTCTGCCTCAGCGATCATGAGGTCGATCCCCAGTAGGGGGCCTAGGTAATGTGCACCACTGACGAGACTCAATAAGGCGAAACGCGTCTGATGCTTTTCCAGACTAGGTTGTGCTATGTAGCTTGGGAACAAATGGGATGAATACCTTAAAATATTAGTCTAATAACCCTGCTACGCACGAGTAATATAAAGCACAACCGCTAACAGTAGATATCCTTTCCACTATTTGTTCAAATCTTTGGAGAAGTGGGTTGGACCCTCTGAGAAACAATTCAATCGGCCTCTTCCTGTCTAGTACTAGCTAGCCAACACACCAACTGGAGAACCTCATCACTTTTTCAGTCGTGGACAAAAATTAATCATATCTTCACCCGTCATCACTAAGAAGACTGCACACAGAATTGCAAACCAATCTGGCGTGCTCGTGTGTGTCATTTCGCACTATGTTTTAGTCGCTCCTAACAACATCACTTAAACAGCTGGACGTAGCTAAGCTTTCTGCATGAAGTGTTCTTAGCACCTTTTAACATGTGTTGGCCATAAATATTAAGAACGCATCATGCTCAGACGTTGAAACGCATTGGGCACATATCCGTAGAGCCATTCACAACTCTGTGACTCTGGTCTGTGGTTTCATCAGTAATCTTGTCAACTAGTAAATTCCTGCACAGTCCGTCTAGAGTCTAGAAGCTTTTCGATCAATTCCTGTCTTTGTTATGTACCGTTCACTGCGTAGGAGGGTCAAAGCTGAACACAAACAACTCAGCCGGCAGGATCATGAGGTCTAGTGGACGCAGCGGGTCATCGGGGATGGAGCAAGCGGCAAAGTCCGGGAAATTCCAAAAGCATCTTCTCCTAATCCGGTACACTGGCGGCAACAGCCAGCTGTAAGCAAAGTTATGTGCGAAACCAGTGGCCAGCCAATCCAATGTCAACAACGTCGACTTGTGTTGGGCAGAGCATTTTTGGACAGCGGTTTGACTGGCCAGCAGCATCCGCGGATACTCACTCAGAAATCCGGAATGCGGCATGGTATGTAGACGCTGCACCACCATCTAAGGCTGAGGTTGTTTATGAGCTTCGCCTCATAAAACTACACAAGGTCTCTAGCCTAGACAAACTCCATACGGCTCATTTCAAAGATGCACATCCGTTACTTGTTCGGGAGTTTACATTTCTCCTGTTTGGAGCCTAGCGGATATCTTGTCACCCTTCAAAACGGGTGCTACAACAGACTACACTAAACATATATGGATTAGTCTCACCGGCATTGCAACGGAAGTGCTCAATGCTCTGCTTTTGGGCAGGAGCGGCCTTGAACGCGAACAGGACATAAGCTAAGAACAGATTGGGTTCTGCTTTCGCCGGGATTGCGTCAATCAGATCTTTACACTCCCACCACATACTCGTACGTCGTCAAATGTTCTGCCAGCCTACGACTTGTCTTCTTAGGCATGCCAGCCGCGTTTGACTCAGTTGAACGTGATGATCTCTGGAGTTGTCTGTTGAGAAGGGGATTACCCGAGAGGTATGGCATTATTTTTCAAGACGTGAATTCTCGAATCTCGGGCTGAATGCGGGCTTACGGAAGACTTTCCTCTCAGTGACGTGAAACAGGCCGCCCAGTATCACCTTATCTGTCTAATTTCTTTATGCACAACGTTCTGGAGAGTGTTCTTAACAACTGCGAACCCAGTGGAGCTGAGTTGCTTCCGTGGGACCGACTTCAAGACTTGGAGTAGGCAGACGACATGGTCTTGATATGAAATTCTGCACAGGTTGCCCTAAATATATTGTGTTGATTGAAGGTGCCTGTCTAGCAGTTTGGAATGACCCCAGCCCCGTCGGATTGTTGTAGGATATTTCTGCAGGAATGGCTAAGAGCTACTCCTCTCCCCACCTTTACAGGTCATTAGTTGGATGTAGTAGAAAGGCTTACTTACCTCAGAAGCCGCATCTGCGTTGACTTTTTAACGGACGAGACCTCTTGGTTAGTCACTATTTATCTAGTTGCAATTGCTACTCCCGGCCATCTCTATCGTCAATGGGACCTGAGCCTCTGTCTGAAGCGCTGTCTACAATGTCGCGGTGAGAGCGGTCTTGTTCTACGGTGCCGAGACCTGGCTTGTTCATGCAAACGATGTCTTGAAACTGTCTGATTTTGATCACCAATGTCTTCGAAACGTTGCTGGTGTACAACTACAACATCGAATTGGTGATGAGAATGTTCCTCAAATGATTTTAAGATCATAAAGAACGTGCCGGCCACAGAGCTCAATAATTTCATTGCAGTGACTGGCACGGGAGTAGTGATCTTATCCAAAAATCACACTGGAAGCAGATCTGAAGGAAGTAAATTTCTTCCTGTGCAATCCTGCAGCCACTCTCCATGCATTGTACATACTGAGTTGTCCGAGGGAGTAACCAAGACGCCACTGAACCCAGCTCCAAGCGACTCGCAGATAACATCTCAAAAAACGGCTAGCAGCCGTCCATACAACTGTCGGCACAACCTTTCATCTTAGCCACAAACTTCTCGGATCGTTGCTGAGAACCGAAACACTTTCCTGCACATACACTAATGTCCAAGACCTCCCCAGTAAAATCGCCGGGATTCGTCTGCGCCAGTGGACAAACACATTGGGATCTCATCTCCATAACCGAGAGTTGGCTGCACTCAGGGGTTACGGAACCCGAGATTGCAATTCAGAAAAGTCCGTGTTCGGACAAGCTCGTCCCGGTAGGTGAGGTGGTGCTATCTGATACTGTCATAATGCCTTACAATGCGAATCACTGGATGATTCGGAGACGCAGGTTACTGATTCGCTATGGTGTCGTTTGCGTCTCAACCACAATGACAACTGCTTCGTGGCAGTCGTATATAGCTCCCCACCGTCCACTCCAGAGTTAGATTCATATCTGATATCATCACTGACGAAATGCTTCTCCCAACTTACAGCCACGTTCTTATCTCCGGCGCTTTCGAGGTGCACAAATTGGAAACCTCGGCATTCCCCAGCGAAACCTGTAAGGCCCGAACTGCAAGATAGCGCAAGTATCCCGCTCTACATTCATATCACCTCACCTACCAAGTACCAAGCTGAAATCAAACCATCGGTACCTGACCTCGTATTTACATATGAAGAACTCGTGATCGACTGACCATTTATGGATACCATCATCATCATCATCATACAGGTTAGCTAGAGGTGGGAAACACCTCAGCTACTGTGCCGCAACACATAGAAAAAAGGAGAAAAAAATGCAACTGGTGCAAGCTGGCTGAGCTACCGGTAACGGATGGGCATCGTTCCGGTAAGCTACCAGCCGGCTGCTGTGCACCCAAAAAAATTGTTGTGCAAAATTATATAAGGCTAAATAATGAGATGGTGGTTGGAGAGGGAGGCTAAGAGGGATAGGGTGGGGCAAAGAAACTCACAGCACGAACGCCACTGAGGTCGGCTCCTAGCCATATCAGCAAGTGTATCCAACCAAACGTGTTCATCGTCTTTCGGACCCCAACCAGGGAGCCGAGACGCTCCAACCGAGGCCAGCTCAGAAGTGAGGGCCTTCATTCCTCTGGACCAAGTCATGGCTTGGCCATCCCTCCTCTTCTTCCATCCACACCCCCGGCGCGCAAACAACACACGTCGCGGGAGTCGGTGGGCTGGCATGCGTAACACGTAGCCGAGCCATCGGAGCCTGATGCGTGAAATAACGGTGCTGAGCGGTTCAGTTCCTTTCCCTGTGCCATAAACAAGGCGTCGAACACGCTCGTTGCTCACGCTGTGTTCCCACCAGATGTGAGCTAAATTGCGAAGGCACCGGTGGTCGAACGTAACTAGCCTCTTCAGGTCCGCTGCTTTAAGCGGCCAGGTTTCACAACCGTACAATAGGGTCGAACGTACTGCTGCATTGTACACACTACCCTTCAGGGCAAGAGTGATGTCGCGCCGCCGCCATAAGTGGCGAAGGTTAGCAAAAGCGCCTCGAGCTTTTGCAATACGATTCGTGATTTCATCTTCAATCCCACGGGGGCTGATACAACTTCCCAGGTAGTTGAATTTTTGAACGGCTTCCAGCTGATCCCCACCAACGGTCAGCGTGGGAGGCTGTCCAGACCAATCTTGGAGGAACGCTTTGCACTTCGATGGTGCGAAGCAAAGCCCGAAGTGACGGACAGCTTATGCTAATATGTCCAGTGCCGCTTGGCACGTTTGTGAGCTGTTACAGATCAGGGCAATCTCATCAGCATATTCTAAGTCAAGAAGTCGTTCTCCTGGGAGCAGATCCACACCTTCTAAGTCGTGTCCTGTGAACGCGATTTCCATGACTTCGTCAACAGCGAAGTTGAAGAGGAAAGGTGACAGCGGGCATCCTTGTCTCACACCGCTGGAGATATTAAAGGGCGACGACAACTTGCCGTAAGCCCTCACTCTGCCCGAGCTACGTGCATATAATGCTCGGATAATATTCACATAATTCTCAGGTACACCTTTCCTGAGTAGACAGTCCCAAAGTACATGTCTATCCACCGAATCGAATGCACCTTTGATATCGAGGAACACGACAACGGGGGGCCGCCAATATATATGGATACCACATTAGGGTTAAGCGATCATGTCAACATACTTTATAACTATGTGTGTTGCGCTGATTATCCTGAGGGACACACAGAACTAACAAGTACCACCACACATTGCCATTTCTTGAACAACCTAGTTGAGACTATCGGTTTGGAATTCTTGAACGGTGGCTCACTTGAGATGGTCTGGATTCTGTTTGTTAGAAGTACCAGCAATCTAATTGCAACTGCATCAGAAACGAAGAGGGTTCGCTCCACCAATCTTTCGTATTTTATCAGAAGTAGAACCCGCAAGCGCATGTCAATAAGGAATGCAGCTTGACACTTACAGAGCTCGTCCTAGTCCCGAAACCTGGAGCTATTACGTGACCCAGCGCAATCACTGTAACACACTTGTCCTTGAGAACAGATTGACACACCAACAACATTTGGCCTGTAAATTTGCCAACAACATTAAGCTCCTATATAAGCATCTTAACACCATCCAGAAACTGAAGCTCGATAGCCCCCCACTTAACACGCCAGTCGGAGTGTCACAGAGTGTCGAAGAGGCAGCCAACGCCCTACGAATGCAGTATGCCCCAAATTTCAAAAAATACGTCCGCCTCTGTTACATACCCACATCTCTAGCCCCAACTTCGACATGCAAACATCGATCTTACTGCCACAGCTATGTTGAAGAAACTGCTCTCACTACGCACCTACAGCGCTCGAAGAATCGAGTATATTCAACCAACGGCACTGAACGGAGCAGCAACAACGCTGGCCGGGCCATAATCGCATTTCTTCCAAACGTGCTTAGATAAGCGAATTGTGCCTATCATGTCGAAACATGGCTTAAGTACTATAATTTTCAAAAGCGTTATTGGGTCAGAACCCGCTAAGTATTTCCCAGTGGTCCTCCTTCCTGTGCTCTCAAAGGTGATGGAGGCAATCATTGACGAGGCTTTAATAGACCATTTAGGATGCCACAACATCATAGCACCCGAGCAACACGGTTTCCGCCAGCACCGTTCATGCACTACCAACCTATTGATTGCACGCAGTAGTTGGAGGGAAGCGGCCGATAAAGGTTGCGAGACAGACGTAATTTACCTTGACTTGTCCAAAGCCTTCGACCAAATGGAACACCGCATTCTGCTTCACAGCCTCGATAGCCATAGAGTTAATGATTCAGTCCTTGGGTGGATCAGGATTGTTCCTGCCGGATCGGCACCTTCAGGCAGGAGTTCGAAGTGCGCTGTCCCATCCAATTTATGACGGAGGTGGAATTGTATAAGGATCAGTTCTGAAGCCGCGTCTGTTTCTCGTGTTCATTAACGAGCATACGCGTTTTGTTGACTCAGATATCTTGCTGTTCACTGATGATGTTAACATGTGGCGGACGGTCGCCGACCCAGCAGATCAGGAAGCATTTCAGCGTAACCTAGAAGGAGCGTATGGGTGGTCACTCCACAATCTGCTCCATTTAAATTCGGGGAACTGTAAGTTGGTTTACATTCGCCACCAGCCGAACATCACATACAAGTTTGGAGATCATGTCCTGCAAGCAGTCACCCAGGAGCGCGACCTTGGGGTACTAGTACAGGCTGAACTGGGCTACTCAGACCAATCTGACAAGACGTCAAAAGCCGGGAACCAACACGTTGGCATGCTGCGGAGGGCATTTGGGCAGTTTGATCCCTCTGTTCCCAGTTGCTTAACACCTGGTTGCGACCTCATATGGAATACACAATCCAGGTGTAGCAGCCGTGGCACAAAGAAGACGTTGCAGCGCTCGACATTCCACAGCGACAAGCCAAGAAGCATGTCAAGGGTTCAATCTGCCTTATCAACTTAGACTGAGGACCCTAAAATTATACAGTGGCAGGTACTGGCACCTACGTGACGACCTCATTGTGGCTTACCAGATTGTAAGAAACCCCAATCACGTCTGCGGCCACCTGCTACATCTAAGCCACAACATGAATTTGAGGGGTCACCAGTTCAAGTTAGCCATGCAATACAATCGGAAAGAATGTCGACGGAACCTTTCTTCGTGTGTGCCAGCCATGGAACGCCCTCCAAAATTACGTCAGCTCTTCCCCCAGTCTAATTGTGTTTAAAAAACACATTGACCTTGCCGTAATACATCTACATTAAGAGATACAGCATGTGGGTCTCGACAGACGATACAATGTGAGGAAAGTTGAACAACCAGAAGTAACCTACACGACTGAGTTTGGCCCTTCCTGTATGCCTTTGTGTTAACACTGGGGTGAGTCCACAAAAATGAGTCTCATTTTGTCACGGTTTTATATTCACCATGTGCTACTCTTTCTGGCTATCCTACGGGACTTGCTAAGCATACGCTGTTTTGTTCGTGATATACCATTGTTCTATTGATCGACAAGTTAATGGTGGATAGTCCATTAGGTCTCAGCGACCATGTAGTAATAAGGTATAACTATGTTTGTTATGCACAGTACACATTAGAACACGCGGAACTAACTCATACAATCAAACGCTACCACGTCCTGAAAGAATTCGTGAAGCCATCCGCTTGGGAGTTCTCGAACAACAGTCCAATGGACAATGTTTGGACAGAGCTCCTTGAAAGGCTGTGACGTGGTCAACAGAGAATCAAAGACCAAACCCCTTCAATCCGTAAAAGTGCCCTCAATTCTAAGAAGTAGGACTAAAATATTCATAGCAAAATTGGTTGCAGCATGGCGGGGCTAGAAGGCTAACCCATAGAGTTAGGGCAACTTCCTTACCCATCGTAACCATTGCACTATACCTGTCCGTAAGGACAACGTAACTTATCAACAGCGTTTGGCTAAAATTTTGCTGGGAAACAACGATTACGACTTAGGCATGCCAACAATCTTCCTGAAGTAAAGCATGGCATCTCTCCACTTTCCACAGCAGGCAATAAGGCCCAAGGCACCGACGAAGCAGCCAGTGCGGTGCGGCTAAAATACACCCGAATTTTGGGACTCGCAGTATCTACCTGTCCTATAATGTCATGCACATTACCGACACTAAGGTTTACACGTGTACTTTCAATCCAGCAACTGTGCTAAGGAGCTTACTCTCAGTGCGCGATCATAGATCTCCTGGAGCTGACAACATTCGCCCGAAAGCAATGGAGGCTGCAGCCACTAGAAACCCAAGATTTCATCGACATATCTTTTGTAGAATGGCTTGCTGTTCATCGGAGCAGCAGCTCACACATTTGGTAGAACGCCTCAGTGGTGCTCACGCTAACTTACGGGTTACTTGCGAAAGAGAACAAAACATTTGTCTGCCATACCTGGGCATACTCATAACTCGCAGGGAGGATGGATTGATCAAGAGGTCCATTTACCGAAAATCAACTTGGTCCAGTCAGTTAGTGCCCTTCACCAGCGTCCCACCAGTGCGGTACAAACGAACACTTGTGAAGACTCTAGTTAGTCGTGCCAGACGAATTTGTTCGGCCGACTGTCTGGACGATGAGCTAGTGTTAATTACAGCAACACTAATGACGAACGGCTACCCACGAAGATTTATCGAGAAACACAGACAACTGCGAGGGCCAAAGGACTTGGTGCACACGGCAGCCAAAAAGAAAGTGTATATCGAGTTACCTTCCAAAGGTGACTTAGCCACGCTGAAAACAACTAAGCGTAGAATTTCGGTTACACAAAGAAGGTACTATGCTGCACAAGTTGTCATCATCAACCGAACCCGAAATTCGCCCATACCTCCAACGAAGGAAGCTCAGCTTATTGGGGCCAACTCACACTGTGTATACCAATTTGTATGTGACTGCGGAAAAAGTTACATAGGCAGAACTAATAGAACCCTGACTTCACGAATAAGGGAACATGTACCAAGATGGGTTCAACGTGAAATTGCTCAGATTCCCTACCCTCGTCAGATTCTATGTTCGCGCAGACCGCCGGCTTCCTCGATAGGCAAACCCCTATTAGACTCGGGTCACCAGATAGAGCTGGGCTCAGCGTTTAAAGTTGTGTTACGTCACACTAATCTCCGCTTCCTTCGGTTTACTGAGGCTGTCGCTATAAGCTGGATTAAGCCAGCCTTTTGTGTTCAGAAACAATTATTTGTCAGCCTAAAGCTGCCTTGGACGTAGGTGTGAACTTCCGTCATTCGTTTTGCACCTCAAGCTTGTCTGGTTACACCCACTGTTAGCTATATCTATGCATTTCGGTTATTGTTAATGGAACTGAGGAGACAATACGAAATGCATGCATCTACCAGTCTTCTTCTTCTTTCCGTGCTTTTTTAAATTGTTGAAGGGAACTACCTGCTTTAGATTATTTTGTACGGGGTTCCTGAGCTTAAATTATCCTCCACTGATGAAGCCAAGGCACACGACTATCGGCAGTTGGGTTACATCCGTCTGGAACTCTCCTTCGGCAATATCACTGCAAAGCGGTTAACAAGAATTCTAATTGCTCCTGAATACAAAAGAACGGTCTCCGACTGATGGTGACACTTCAGTCTGTGTTGCTGTCACCGGCTATATCGTATAATTGGTTTATATTCCGCAAGTGTGTACCTACAGAAATTCGGTTAATAACAGGGGGTAAACAGCTACGGTTGGTTAACTACTCATTGGGGACGACCAAACTGGTGAATCATCCCCTCAAACAGCTCTGTAAAGAAACTGATTTAGTGAGAACCTTAACATCCGAAGGAATAAAACAAAACAATAGAGACTATCAGCGACAGGACAACCGAGAGCAGTCATATAACCCGACCGAACTACAAATGTCGAAATTCCGCAAAGAGGCGACTAGTGGCAGACCCCTAAACGGTCAGCATAATCTCCAATCTTATTCCAATGTCCAATCATTCAGTTTCAGTTACGGAGAAACTGACCTGCTTGTGTAATAACGCACAAGGCCTTATTAGTAACTTGGTCGAATTTCGTCCCCATCAGGCATCCGAGTATCAAAATATCATAATGATCACCGAAACGTGGCTGAGTTGTGGAATTGCGGACGATGAAATCTCCCTACCCGGTATGTCACATTTTCGGAACGACAGACGCGGCAGGGGAGGGGAGTGATCATTTATTACAAAACAAACCTTCGTTGTGAGCTCATAGATGATCCTCAAACGTGTGTCACTGATCTCATTTTGTGAAAACTGTGGTTGAAGGACGACGATACATGCCTCGTGTCCGTACTTTACCGACCACCCAAATCCACTCCGGAAATGGGCCACAGACCAATATCGGCATTTCGCATTTGTATAAAGCAAGAACACACCCATATTCTCATTACAAGTGAATTCAACATTCATGATTTGGAAACTCCAGCATCCGAGTCGGAACAGTCCTAGGTCATTTTACAAGAGCTAATCTATAACACACCCCTATGCAATCATGTCAACACTCTAGAAGGTTTAGAACAGCGAATAAGCCATCAATGTTAGATCTGGTGTTCACCAGCAAGGAGCTCATGGTTGATAAGCTAAATGTATGCAGTCCTCTGGGTCGCAGCGATCACGTGACTTCACTGCTCGATTATATTTGCTATGCCGAATACCTTGATGCAGAGCTAGAAAAGCTTCAATCTATTGCGTATTACCGCTTTGTGTCCGCATTCGTTGGAAACGCTAGTTGAATATTCATGACCGAGTGCACCCAGAGATAATCTGAGATCCTTCACGTCACTAGTCAAGTCAGATTCAAGTTAAGAATGGGTTCGATCCTCCGCAGAGGACCGAAGGATGCGCACTACTGATGAGCCCCAATAGGGTGAAACGGCCGTCTGCTGCTTTTCCGGATAGCTAGTTGACTTATCTGAATTGTCGGCTGATTGCGACGAACAAAAATACTCACCAAAATCCTTCTACTCATAAGTAAGTTAAGAATGTGTTTGAAGCACCCTTGAAGGGTGAATATTCAGCTCAAACACACACGCACACACCACGGAATGGGATAACTAAGGAAAAGGGATAGTACATGTGAATGAATAAAAAACCACGATCGTTGAAAAACGGTCTGACAGAGCAAATCCGGCTAGAGTACTTTACTAATCAGCACGTGAATGACTGAATTTTTCTCGCTCAAAAAACGTCACAGGAAAGGGACAACAGATGTGACATATGCTCTTGTGCGGGTTTATATGGTTTTGCAGACATGTCCTGTCGAGGAGGAGGTTGATAAGTATTCGGACAAAGCACTGAGTATTTTAGATTCAAAGTTTTTACAAGAGTTAACATGGCTGGCAACAATGATGTTGACCATTACCATCTTTGAAATTCCACCGCACCTGGATAGCTCAATGATTTGGCAATTATTTTAAGGTCCTTACTCAGGAAACCAGGAAAGAGAACTTGAGAGCAATAGGTCCAGTAGAGTAACACACATGCAGTGATAAAACGCTGGATCAAATATCGCGGTACGGAAGGAGACCTACGACGTGTAACATAGAATGAGAGTCTTCTAACCTTGGTGAATATTTCGTTCACGTGAAGGGACCTCGTAAGCCCACTGCTCAGTGTCACTCTCAGGTATTTTACTGAAGTGGAAGAGGTCAACCATTCACCGGCAATGCAAAGTTGTGGACACTGTGTCAGAATTTGCTGGTAGCGATTTCCTTTGAACAGAGTAAAAAGGATATCATAGCCGAAATCTTTTCACTATCCTATCAAATCAAAATCCTTCCTGAGAAGCTGAACACGTAAGTTGATGGCCTTGAGGGATCGGACATGACGCTTTTACAAAACAATCACAACGCAGAAATTTGAACAGCGTACGTAACTCATGGCAATTATTCCGTACAGTTAGTTAGTGAAAGATATTTATCATACTAACAGAAGCTAGCGAAACGATCCTGTTCAAACCACAGGCTTCTTTACAGATACGTTCATGGACTTCCAAAGGTGCAGCGGGGAACCCCACCACTCTCTACGATTGATGGGTATACACACACAGCAAAAGAGGTCGCCAACGCCTTACGGGCCCAGTACTTGTCTACTTTCCAAGGGGTACAAGCCTCAAACATTATACATGCTTCCATGACCACATTATCAGTGTCATCCGGCATCACGTTCACAGCAGAAATGATGCTGAAGATGCTACTATCCTTGCGTACACACAGTTCTCCTGGATTGGATAACTTTCACCCGAAAGCACTGCAGGTAGCAGCCGTGCATCTAGCCCAAGCACTTGCTGGATTCTTTCAGCGTTGTCTATTCGAAAACATAGCTCTATCAATGGGTAAGCGAAGTATTATAACCCCCATTCACAAGGCAAAAGTCGATCTGATCCTTTTAGCTACCGTCCAGTAACGCTTTTCCCTGTGTTCACCAAAGTCATGGAAACGGTCATCGCGGAATTACTGACCGGCTACCAGGAAAACTCCGGCATCATAGCGCCGGAGCAGCAGGGATTTCGTAAACATCCATCATGTACCAGTAATCTGCTGATAGCACGTAACAATTGGATCAAGGCAATCGACGAGGGGATAAGAATCGATGTTATTTACATGGACTTTTCGAAAGTTGTCGATTGATTGGATCATGGAATGCTCCTGCACATACTGAAGCTCTACGGTGTCGAGGATTCGGTATTAGGATGGGGTAGTAACTTTCTCTGCAAACGACCATTGGAGGCTAGAGTCCGAACATCTTTGTCCGACCCGATACCAGTGGTGTGCGGCGTACTGCAGGGTTCGGTACTTGGGCCTCTTCTGTTCTTAGTTTTCACCAAACCGGAGCCAAGCGAAACATTTAGAAACAAACGAACCAATGCGCAACAGAGACCAATCAGCGAATGCACTAAAGTCATGTGGTTGGGCGCGTGTAGCTATTGGGCCTAGCATGACGCATCGTTTGTGGATGTCCGTAACATCCCTTCACATGGCAGATAACATGGTTGTAAAATGTAACGTTCTATTAGTCTGGGTGAACGTCGTGGCCTTCGAACAGAGTTCGGTAGATCAGCTACATCCAATTGGGTTTTATCAGCCGTCTCAGTTTGTTCTGTATCAACGGCTCCATCTTTGGGGTCTGATACCGCGGATGCACGGGGTCGAATAAAGTCGTTTTGCTGGCGTACGGTTTCTCCCGTTTCCAGCTGTACATCTGCTTCTGTTTGTGAACTGGCAAGTATGGTTCCGGGCTGCCATGTCTGTTCAGGTTGGAGTTTGGTACATACATCTTGTTTCGGTAACAGACACTGATCATTATCGCGTGTGTCCACTCTGGTGCATTCACTGTTGTTGCGAACGCTTGTCTTGACGTGGATCTGGAAATAACACATTTAGCCTTGTGCGTAGGTGACGCCCAAACATTGTCTTTCCAGGACTTTTGCCACTGGACTCCAGGGGGTACGACACGATAAGCGAACAAGAGTCGAGCTAGTCTGATGCGCGAAGATCCTTGGCTTTACTTCAGGAGACAGGCATTCACGGTTCCTACAGCTCTCGCTGCCAAACCATTGGATGGTGGGTAACATGGTATAGAAGTCATTTGGTAGATGCCGATATTCTATAGATACGTTTCGAACGTTGCACTTATAAATTGTGGACCGTTATCTGTAACTAAAGTTTTTGGCATACCATATATGGATATGTTAGTGTGCACTTCGTTACTTATAGTCGCCGAAGTAGTGCTAGGGATAATATGTACATCTAGCTATTTTCAGTATGCATCCACCAGGAGTAGTAGCATTTGCCCTTTAATCGGACCGAAATAGTCGGCGTGAACACGCTTCCATGGACCGTCAAGTAGCTCCCAGGGGTGAATCGGACTGGCTGGTTTGTTTTTCTGGTAGTGTTGGAATATAGCATATGCGTACAACAAAGCTTCGATAACGCGATCAGTTGTCTGCTACCAGCAGTAGGTTTTCACCAGAGCTTCCAAGCGGAAGACTCCTAAATAAAGAACTAAATAAACGATTTATTCTCGACGGTGCGAGACCCGCCTTCAAGGGCAGGATCATGGTAATACAAACGCGTAACATCTGTTAGTGTTCATAAATTCTACGATTAAAACAGTAGTGTACGTGTAACGGACAAATTAACTTGTTCAACCTACCTGGAGAATTCCCCTACTGATTGACCCCAAAACGACCCATCACTACCCCTTGAGTGCTTATTGGACTTTGCATGATAAAACCCCAGTTACTTTCTTTCTCTTTTAAATTGCGAATTGCTTAACCACGAGAGTTTACCCGTTTTGCATCGCGAAATGGCTAAGCTTGCTACTCCCGCCCGCGTTCCATGTGCACTGATCATTGGCTGCTCGACTGACCAGTGATCCCTTCGCTTTAAACCACGCCGATCTTAGAATCGCTTGGTTCATTGTGTTTATCTGTCGACCATGGCTGTTGGCGGCACGTTGCATTTGAGAGTATGGTTATCGTTTGGAAATTGTTTGAGGTCTGTTGTTAAATTATTGTCTAATCATTTGTAAATAGCACATTAGCTCTTCCGGCTTTGACTTTTGGATTGACCCGGCTGCGCTAGGAGTTGCTCAGGTTTCAAGACCGATTAGTCGGTAACAGTATGTATGTGTAGTATGTATGTGTGTGCATAAGTAAGTAATCGTGGTGTGTGAATGGGCTAATAGTACTGTGAATTTGTGAGTTTGTTCGCGGAATTTGCCAATATAGGTAGGGATCGGATAAAATATTTGAATTGCTTTACATTCACGAAACGTGTAAGAACCTCCGGTATGGCAAGGCAGTGACTTTATTTAATGGCGAGTCATATCCGCAAAGTCAGTGTTGTTAATCAGACATTTGTGGCATTTTATAGGGAGAACTTTTGCCAGGAGAAAACCCACCAGATCCTGGAACCCTGTGACTGAACTATTAGCTGACCAGCATTAACCCGAACCACCCAGAGGGCACCACGTGGAGGTTGTTCGGATAGGCAGCCATGAGCAACATGTAGTTCGCACAATACGCCTGCTCTGAGAGCAGACGGAATAACGGTACGAGATCCACTCATGATACATCCTTCATGCAGACTGAACTCAAATCGGCAATTGAAGAACGGACGTAGGATTTCAGTGGATCGGGAATCCCAACCGCGTAACATCAAAGGTTTCACAGTCGACAGGACCGGATCTTGGTCTGTAGCTCTCTTAATCAGGTTGTTGGATACTGGAGTGGTGTCTAAGTGATGTAATAACTGGACGAAGTCACAAGGCGCTCCACCTTGCTCGTTACTTTGCAGTTCCTGTGGCAATCTATTGAGGACATCGGCTACGTTAGGGTGGAAACAGGCGAGTATCGAATTTGCTAGTTGTAAGCGGAAAGGTTGAGTGCCCAGCGTATCATACGACATGCATTAGTTTGTGCTACACCTCCTTCCTCATCAAGCAACGAAATCAGTGGTTTATGATCTGCGTGTATCTCAAACCGGTTGCCCCGCAAGTATTGATGGAAGCGCTAAACTCCCAATTTCACGGCCAGTACCCCTTTGTCCAGCTGTGCATAATTTTTCTTAGTGGACGGTAGTGTTCGAGATGCGAAAGCAATAGGACGGGTGGTTCCAGCGGAAATCTGATGTCCTAGGACTCCTCTCACTCCAAACGGTGAGGTATCACATTTTAAGACGAGCGGTTTGTTTGTATTATTAATCACTAGTACAGGTGAATAAACAATTAAATTCTTCGTCTTCAAAAATGCTTGTTCATCTTTCCTTGTTCATGACCACCTGGCATCTTATTTAAACAAATCATGAAGAGGTGCGACCACAGAAGCCAGGTTAGGTAAAGAAAGGACGGTAGTGTGAAAGCATCCCAACGAACTAACGTAACTGTGCTTCGTCGTGTGGACTGGGTGCACTAATAATACGTTCCAGCTTATCCTTTTGTGTATGCAATCCATTTTTATCTAGTCAATATCCAAGACAATCAATGGAATCAAATAGGAAAGCACATTTGGTACGCTTCAAACGAAACCCGTTTTCGGACAATCCGTGTAGGATTTTATTAGAAGTGTGCAGATGACCTACTTCTGTCTTGCGCGTGAGCAGTAGGTCGCCAATATTTGCCCAGGTATTCGGTATACCTTGTACAAGGTTGTCGATTTACTTTTGGAAAATTCACGGGGCAGAGTTAATTCAAAATGGGAGTTTGGTGTGTGCGGCTGGCTTGCCGAACTACCTCCTCGTGGTGCCAGCTGGGTGGTTCGGGTGTACCCCGTTCCAGCAAAGTGTTCGGCGACAATGTTCCACCTCGGTGGGGCATTGTATTCCAGCAATTGTGCTGATTTCATGGGGAGTATTGGGCCCCTGTTTGGTGATCTACCAAACAAAGACGCATGAACTGAACATTCAGTCAGCGCCTCCCAATGGGCGCGATTCCCTAAATTCGCCCCGCTGCCTTGCGGGTAGGTTATTTAGCCAAAGGCTCGGGGTGGAGTCCCCTAAGTCAACTCCCTACTTCGGCTTGGGCAACCGGGTAGTATCACGCCCTCTCACAAAACCATGGACTGTACTACAACGTGCTCATCAGCTACTGTTTCTGCTTCTCACATTCACGCGACTTCATCACACGCCAATTGTTTGTTTGCTAACAATCCTCACTTTCCGTTACCCGATTCATGTGTTCAACAATCTGGCTGCGATTCCGGTTGCGCCGCAGACCAAGGAGTTCAACCTATGGCTCTCCTTCGTCCCCGATCCTCGTTCCGTCTGGCGTGCTTCAACGTTCGGACACTCATGCAGATTGGACAGCAAGCCGGTCTAGCGCACACCCTAGAGTCCCTAGACATTGATGTCTGCTGCCTTTCAGAAACCCGGTTGCAAGATCCCAGCACTGTGCTTACATTGACATCCCCCACTGACCACGAAGCCAGATATCACCTGCGTCTTTCTGGAGATCCAGAAGCAGCCTCAGCGGGTTTGACTGGTGTAGGTATAGCACTAAGTGGCAAGGCCGAGGCGGCACTACTGGACTGGTTCCCGATTAACAGCCGACTATGTGCAGTTCGGCTTCGGGGTTCATGTAGAATCAACAGCACCGCGAAGAGAGACGCAACTTGTTTGTGATCTCCGTGTACGCTCCAACTGACTGCAGTGGCGACTCGGTCAAGGACGAATTCTACCGGGATCTACAACAGCTCTTGACTAATGCTAAAAAGTCGGATGTCGTTATCCTTGCTGGGGATTTTAATGCACGGGTTGGCCGCCTGTTACCATACGAACGCCACCTTGGTGGTCATCACGCGCTCGATGAGAACCGCTCTGATAACGGAGAGAGGCTTCTCACATTGTGCGAAGACAACCGTCTGTTTCTTTCGAGCACTAACTTCAGGCGTACGAAGAAGCGTTCCGCAACGTGGCGTCCCCCTTCTTGCAACACAACCGTGGTCTCAAATTGATCACATTGCAATTAGCTTCAGATGGCGCGGCAGCGTACTGGACTGCAGGTCCTTTTGGTCCACCTTCGTTGACTCAGATCATGCACTGGTCTGCGCGAAAATCTGTATGTGTTTTGGGGGTCCCGAAACACGAAGCACCGCAAGATTGATGTAAACAGATTAACTGATTCCTCTGTCCAGGCGAGCTATCAGTCTTCACTGGCATATGCACTCAGTTGCAATCCACCGCAAGAAGTGGAACAACACTGGACTTGTATACGGAAAGCGATGACCATTTCCGGACAGTCATGTTGCGACCTAACTCGACGTTCTTTGAAGGCTTGGATCTGCTCGTTCTCTGGAGCTGTTCGAACGCCGCAAAGATATCCCGGCGGAATCAGATTGCAACGAGCGGCGCCGTTCTGCCAACCGGCTGCTCAAGCAAAGCCTACGCAAGGATCGCGAGACATGGTGGTCTGAGCGTGCTTTAGAGATGGAGACCGCTGCCCTCTCTGGCAACACTCGCAGACTTTTCCAACTCATTCGGTCCACTGACCTCAGGAAGCCTGGCGTCAGTGAGGTCATTTGTGAAGTGGATGGGTCTCCGATCACCAAGCAACAGAGGCGTATGGATCGCTGGGCCCAGCACCTTCATTCACAGTTCAACTGGCCTCCACCGTTCATCAGTACATGCAATACACCTTGTTGTCCAACCTGGCTCGTCCCACTGAATCCATCCAACGAAACGGAAGTCTGCCTGGAGGTTAGACGCTTGAAGCGGTTCAAGGCTGACGGCTCAGACGGACTTCCTCCGGAGCTATTCAAGTACGGCTGTGTGGCGATCATTAACCAGCTGACCACGTGGTTCGCAAAAAATCTGGCATGAAGAAAAGTGTCTTCCTCTTGGGGCGAATCAGTTATTGTCCCGATTTTCAAGAAAGGCGCTCGCACTTCATGTGAAAATCATCGCGGGATTAGTCTTATTTCGGTTGCCTCTAAGCTATTGGCATCCATACTGCTTCGCAGACTATCCCCAGTACGTGAATCATCCTACCGTGAAGAACAAGCTGGTTTCCGTCCTGGCCGCGGATGCGTGGATCAAATCTTCACGCTCCGCCAGCTCCTCGAACATCGCCACATTGATCACAGGCCCACTATCATTGCATTCCTAGACATACGTGGCGCTTTTGACTCCGTTGATCGACCTGCTTTATGGCGTTGCTTGCTAAAGAACGGCGTGCCAGAGAAATATACCGCCATCTTACGAGCACTTTACCTTCATACATCCGGCAGAGTGAGGGTCTATGGCAAGCTTTCCTCGTAATTCGCTGTCAATAGCGGTGTGCGACAGGGCTGCCCTATGTCCCCATTCCTCTTCAACTTCGCAATCGAAGACGTTCTGTCGAATGCTCTAGAAGGTTTCCAACATTTTGGCTTAGAGCTTCTACCGGGTGAGTGCGCGACCGACTTAGATTATGCTGATGATATCGCCTTACTTGGTGACGATCCTCAGGGTATGCAACTCATTCTGGATCATTTGGCGGTTGAAGCATCTAAGTATGGCATGAGCTTCGCCCCATCGAAGTGTAAAGTACTGCTCAAGGATTGGCTTTCACCTGCTCCCGTGCTCACTCTCGAAGGTGCACAACTTGAACAGGTAGATAGTTTCGTCTACCTTGGGAGCTGTGTTTCTGCTGACGGCACTATCAGCAAAGAAGTTTCTCTTCGCATCGCTAAAGCTCGATCAGCATTTGTCAATCTGAGGCACTTGTGGCGTCGTCGCGACGTCTCATTCTCGCTAAAGGGCCGCGTTTACAGCGCATCAGTTCGCTCAGTATTGTTGTATGGGTGCGAGTCCTGGCCGATTCGCGTGGAAGACATGCGTCGTCTTTCTGCCTTCGATAACGGTTGCTTAAGGAGGATCGCTCGTGTTTGGTGGCAACATCGAGTTAATAGTAATGACGTTCGACGTCGCATCTTGGGGAATGCGAGTATTCCCTTCAACAAACTGGTTTTGTTGCGCCAGTTGAGATGGCTCGGTCACGTCCTACGCATGGCACCTGAGCGTCTACCGCGTCGCGCTCTATTCGCTCGTCAGGACCTGGCTGGAGGCGACCGCGTGGTGGTCAGCCTTCTACATGGCGGCAGCACATGAAATCGCTGACGTCGTGTCTAGCCGCTGTTGTATCCGTACATCTTCCAGAATGGGGACCCAAAGATGTGGAGTGCCAATGGCTTAACACTCTTGAAGACATGGCCCGCAACCGGAATCAGTGGAAGAATTGTGTACAGTATTGTACTGATTAATATGTTTAATACTTCAAACATTGAAAATGACAAAAAAGAGAAAAATCGGCGTGTGAAAAACAAACTAAAATGTTTTGTTCTACTTTTGTCAAAATGTTCCTTTCTTCCTGCGGCATATTAGCTGAAGTGTGTTGCTCACCTTCAACTACTATGCCACGATGATTATGACGCGATGACTGTCCCTTATCCGCTGATCTCCATGGTTTTCTGTTGGCTCTGTGTCTAGTTGCTAGACTGCTGAGATTACATACATACTGGTTGGCGGCATCCGGTTTCGGATTTGCCTGTCACTGTGGCCAGCCACAGGACGCCTGCGCCTACAGAGGGACCATGGGTGGCTTGCGCTGCACCACCCACAGCTCCATCCACACCACCTCATATCCAGTGTAAACCCGAAGGAATAAGACCGGGAGGCATGTGGATGGGAGCCACGTTTCATCAACGGAGCCGGCCCACACTCCTTCACAAGCAAACACAAGCACGCTGTATTTGGGAATCAAGCGCACACACAAGGCGGTGGCTGGACCGTAGTCCGCTCCACACTGAGTGCATGGAACCGCTCTTCGAGCCTAGCACGGTCACAAGGACCGTGCACCCCGTCCCCTCCAGCAACGACCAACTGTCTCCTGGAGCCAGTATGGACGAGGTAGTGGGTAATAGACAGGTAGGCACCTTGTCAACATGCACATCAAGCGCAGCCACACCGGAGATATCAAGCAACAGCCAATCACTTGAAACGACAAGATGAAATAAAACAAATCCAATAACGCATACAGATACGGTAGCATAACTCTTCGCCAAATTACCATATGATGTAAGTTGGCTAGCAACGAATCCGCGATAAGGAAAAAGTGTCCAGAAGTTGCTTAAAAATGCTATAAACGCAACACAGTCACCGAATGTAATCGCAATTAGCGTAAGCAACGTAGCCAGTTAATAGAAGATTAGTCAGGTAGGCAGAACAAACCAAATAAAGTGGAATGACATTTAGCCAGCTTAAAAAGACTTAGTTTAAGTGTAAGTTGGTTTAGCCCAACTGCGGTAAAGAAGCAACAAGAATGTAACATCAGCCTCAGCATGAGGCACAGATACATACATACATAATAGTGTATTCACATAAACCCAAATGTGTGTTAATCGTAGTAACCGGGCGAGAATCGTCTTCTAATTCCACCAGCAAGTAAGCGTGACTTACGTCAAGCTTACTGAACTTGACCCCACCAGATAAAGTGGCATATAATTCTTTAATTTTGGTAAGGGATAACGGTCCATGATAGTGCAGCTGTTCACTGTTAGTTTGTAATCACTGCAAATCCGCACATTGCTGTCTGGCTTGAGCACAGGGGCTATCTGTGCTGCTCATTCGAATTGTTGAACCGGTACAATTATGCCTTCGTGCTGGAGTCGTTTCAAGTCTTCATCAACCTTTGGCCGTAGAGAATGAGATAGTGGTCTCGCCTTGAATTATTTTGGCATACTAGCATCCGCTAGATAGATTTTGGCTTTAAAATAGTTGAGCTTCCCCATCTGGTGTTCGTTAAATATCTCTGGGTATCGCTTTACGACCGAGTCTACGGTTTCTACTCCCACGGAGTTGGCTGCATTCAACACCAGCGGTAACTGTTTAT
>OX104064.1:84746906-84835298 GCA_944474145.2 Dicrocoelium dendriticum
AAAGCGGATGTCGCCAACCTTAGTTTATGCTTGTAATTGCGCTGCTTCCTCGCTGATTGCTTGATATCGTCGGCAACGTGCGAGTAGAAGACTGGTTCCCATGGTTTGAAAAGTATTATCTGGATATCCACGAGCAGTAGCTCTATTTTGTGGCTCCTCACAACCGCCATGGCACCGTGTTGTTAAGCAGCCGTTCGTGGCTTTTTCTGGGGAGAAGGCCTGCCTGGCGAAAACTTACCACGTCCTGCAACCCTGCCACAGAACTATTGGCTGGAACGGGGTAAACCCGGACCACCCATTTGGCACCACGAGTAGTTTTACTAGTGTAAAATCATCTGCTTTTCTGAAATTTCCCATCATTTTACATGGCCTACCGTCTTCTTTACTCGAGATAGCTGTTTGGGGGCAGAAATTATTTTCAGCCGCCTAGTGCCTTCTGGAGCCGCAAATTCAATGCAGATTTCAATACCTGTGTTACATTCCTTACAAGAAATTTGTACATATCTTGCTAGGAAAAATGAATTCCAATTTGAAGAACTTGTGATATCCGAAAAAACGATCAACCCAGCTTAGGGGGAAGACGGAATTCGATCACTGAATTTGTCGGTTTAGAAAACATATCGAACAACCAATGACATCCAAATCCCTGCTGCGTAATTTGTCACCCATACCTGAAGGCATGTAGGCGGCTCATAGCAAGTATTAGGTCAAAGCTGTTAGCAAACGGAGTAGGCTTTTCGACGTACTGTACGCATCGCAGTGGACTAAGGATGGACATAGATGTGTTATGTTTCTTGGTTCATGTTAATAGACCATGTGCTTACGGTCAGGTTAACATCCTAAGGGATAACGTACTTAGTAAATGAAAGATGAGTAAAAAAGGAAAAACGCATTTCAATTCCTTTGTCAAGGTACTGGATTGTACGGTCTGAAGGTACAGCCCAACACAAGGTTTGTTGGTAGATAGAAATGATAAGTCAAACCGCTTGGGGAAATTTCGAAGTAGTGCTCCACCCAGGGAAAGTACCAGGTAAGCGAGTTTGCTGTAGATTAGACAGACCCAACCTTTACTAGAAGCTCGGTCACCATGAAAGTTAGTACGTCTTATTATTCAAAAGAATGTGTCGGGCACCTCCGCCATACATCTGGTTTCTGTCCTTAGTACTATATCAGTAAAAGAATGACAAAGATTATGGCGCAGGAAGCATTTTTATTTAACACTAAAATAGGATTAATTGACCTTAAGGGCAGCAGCATGCTTTCCGTTGGGTGTCTACAAGTACCTAGGTAGAAGATACCAGCGAGATGGTACTTTTGTAGAGTAAAGTGGGAGTGGTCAATGCGGAATTAGTGTCAGTTGAGGATGTGACGACTGAAGCGCCTCAGACCGTTTAACTGATTGAAAAGGCGAAGTCCTGGGGGAGTATCAACCCTTTGTAAAACCACATCATGCTGGTGTGCGCGGACAACCTATCTGCCGTTATAGTTAGTTTCATGTTGAAGGAGAATGCGAAGTTTTTGGTTTCGCCAAATTCGCTCTGCTACGCGAAGTTCTCTGGCGAGCGACACGCAATTTATAGCGTGATAATTAGTGAGATGTAGAGGAAATTAATTGGTTTTAGTGGAGATTGTGCACAGCTGAGGTCCAGAGGACAGTCATCATACATCCAGGAAAGCGGTGGACGGCCATGTCGTTCTGTTGGGACTAGGCACTAGCGCGACCCGCTGAATCCCGCCGGATTTGACCCCACATCCTTACACTTACAATAAGCGATTTATTCTACTGCGTCACGGGGGACGGCTGTGAAAGCCAGTCCTGTTCTCTACAATTTCATACCATACTCGACAGTAGAGAATGAGCCGTGCTATACCACATTTTGATAAAGTCATGACGGTTCCTTGCCGTCACTCATGGCCTAATGCTATAACTCGCTGGGTCGTAAGTCCGGATCAGGAAGGTATATGGCGGGTGCGCGCTACTGACTAAACCCAATGGGACGAAACGGCCGTCTAGTGCTTGCTTGGAAATGTGGTGTCTGTTTGTCCCCATCCAAGTGCGATGAATATTCACTAAACCTTTATGCATTGTACCGGTTACATACTCAAGTATTGCACTTGACAATAAGCCAATGGGCCCTAAGGTTCAAATATTGACACAGTTTGCCTAAAGGTTGGGAGCATAAGTAATTTAATTTTGCTTAAAATAATGTTAGCTAAGAGTTTGTTTCAATGATCTTTATAACTACTCTTTTCTTCAGTGTTATGGAGGTTGGAAGTGTACTGTTTTTTGTAGAAGCTTCTCAATTGATTGTAAACGCTAAGTAAAATCAGTGTTACTGCTGCATACACCTAGTCCGCAGGTATGGGTGTACACTCGTTCATGTGTAGGTTTTTGGTTGCTAGAAGAGGCAAAAAGCAAATATGAACATAAATGGCTCGATATGCCTAGATAGCTCTTTAAATAATATTGTACAACATTAGCACCGCCCTTTTCCCGTTAAATGTTTTACTTTTAGTAAACTGGTAAGTCCAGTTTGTGTAACTGACCCTTCGAGTGCCCTGAGTGATCAATGGTTGTGTCCCTGGTTGTTCCAATTGAACACGTTTGGGACGAATTTCGATCATTAAAACATTTCGGTTTAGCCCAACAGCCATAGGGTTGCATTATTTCAACATGAGAATCTATGCTTTCTATGTGGACGGTATTTGCTATGAGGAAAACTGCACATACAGTATATGGTGACGATGCATTGAAAAAGACTTACTGCTTGGCCAAAAATGATCCAACCGATATCCATTTCAGACGCCCATGGGCACAAAGTGGCCACTAAGGGAGCCTCGACGGTCACATTGCCGGACACCTTTTGCTCACTCTGCTTTGCTTGCGTACTACTGGCTGACACCTCGTCGCGATTCGAATTTTGCTGTCACAGCCGCCGTAGGGAATGAGCCTGAGTTGAATGCATGGTGAAAACGCACAATGGTGTTACTCCTAAAAGAGGTAGGAGGGTAAAGTGTAATTGAAAATGCAATGGCCGTCCAACGCACTTATACCTCTTTCTACCCTAAACATCGCTACAAGAAACATCAAATTATTCCAGGCAAAATGCGCAGTATACACAACTCAACCTGCATGGTTGTTACAGTTGTATTATCTTTTATTGACAGCTTTAATGGCTTATAAGAAGAAAGCAGTAGAGAACCTCGGCTGTTGGCGAGTAGGATTTGGCGACTGCTGTAAGGAAAAGACCGAGTGAAATGTAAAGGGTGCCCAAAAACAACGACCAATAAACAACATAACGAAAATAAAAGGCAATTAGCACGTAGGTTTCGTGGTGATGAATATGAAGTTTGAGTGGGATAAAGTCTTAGTGTAGCGGGCTCGAGTGTCACCTAGTAGCGATCCTGAAGGTAAGGAGTTCTAGCTACTACGGTCAGACAACCATTTAGGTATTCTTTCTCTTTGCCTTTCCTTCTCGTTTAAGGCCATAACCCTTGTTTATTTGTACCACATATTCAGCTTACGCTCCATCCCTCCGACGGTTGTGACAACCACACCTGACCCGGTTGCCGGTAGTCACCGAACAAGATGGGTGCATTAAAGACGGCGACGCCTGTTGACTGCTTGCAATAGAGTGATGGGAATGTTAGTAGACAGATTTTCTGGGTTGCATTAACTTTTATTACACTAAAACCACCTCAACTGTTGCAGCGCATGACTAATGCTCTGGCTTCGACAGCGGCCAAATTCGGGATCACAATCAACATAAGCAAAACTGTCTGTCTCTTTCAGCCTTCACCGGAGGTGCAATCTTCAATATCAGCATTGATGGTGCAGTATTGGAAACCACCTCCCGCTTTTGATATCATGGGAGTGGGACGTCGACTGATCAACAGCTACACAGTGAGCTGCGTATTCGCTTGTCAAAGGCAGCGGCGGCATTCGGGATGCTTAAGTGTCGGATGAGGAACAGCCATCGGCTTACCATTGGCACGAAGCTGATGGTGTACTAATCCAAGGTGCTGTCCGTTCTTCTACACTGCAGTGAAACGAGGACGATGTACCGGCGGGATGTGCGATATCTCGAGCTGTTCCATCAGCAGTGTCTGCGACAAATTTTGCGGATCGGCTGGGTCGACAGAGTTGCAGACACGGAAGTTTTGCGCCGAAGTGGGATGTATGCAGTGGACGGCATACTTTTATTGAGACACCTGAGATGGCTCGGTCATGTGAGCCGTATGGATTCGGCGCGGATACCGAAACAACTCTTATATGGTCAGCTGAATATTGGGAAGCGGCATGCTGGGAAACCAAAGTTACGTTACCATGACATGATTAAAGTGAGCCTCACACGTTCTAGTCTCTATTGCAGGTCCTGGGAATCGAAGGCTGTTGATCGGCGTGCATGGCACGGTCTAATCACGAAGGCAGTTGCCGAGGTGCAGGAGAAAGCCCTCATACATGCAGAGAAGCGTCCAGTGCGGAAGCGGCAAGTACCGATGGGTTGTACTCCATCGATATCGAGCGCATGGTGCTGTAGCCCATGTGGTCGCGAGTGCCAGAGTCAGACAGGCCTAGTGAGTCATGAGCGAGGCCACTCGGGACCACTGCCGAAGCGACGGCGGTTCCTACAAAGAACGTAGGCAGAACCGGCGCAGCGTTTGTGGGTACGTTGCATTCGATTTACTAACCGCGTGCTTGCATGCTTAACCTATTTCTTCCAGGTGGTGTGTTTGCAATTTGCTACTAATGCTTTTATTTTTCAAATGTATGTCTACTTGTGCTCTCTTCTATGAACTTGCCTACGTAGCTTAAGCCAGTTGAAGTTAATTTGGATAACGTTTTCGTGTTTGTGGCATTTCCGTGAAATATACTTTCTGACCTCCTGAACTTATCTCGGATTCTTTTGTGGACAAGTTATTTCGTATGCGCATAAATTTAAGATTTATGTCACTGTTTCCTTATGCATTGCTCAATTTATGTTCTTTGTTAGATTTCTCTCAAGTGATTGGCTATTGCTTTATATTTCTAGT
This sequence comes from Dicrocoelium dendriticum, assembly GCA_944474145.2. NCBI lineage: Eukaryota > Metazoa > Platyhelminthes > Trematoda > Plagiorchiida > Dicrocoeliidae > Dicrocoelium > Dicrocoelium dendriticum. Next base: position 84,751,941 of record OX104064.1, read on the forward strand.
GCGTCTGTGCTTGATGTGCATTTTGACAAGGTGCCTACCTGTCTATTACCCACTACCTCGTCCATACTGGCTCTAGGAGACAGTTGGTCATCGCAGGAGGGGACGGGATGTACGGTCCTTATGGCCATGTTAGAATAAAAGAGTGGTTCCATGCACTTAGTGTGAAGCAGACTACCGTCCAGCCACCGCCTTGTGTGTGATCTTGATTTCCAAATACAGCGTGCTTGTGTTTGCCTGTGAAGGAGTGTGGGCCGGCTCCTTTGATGAAACGTGGCCCCCATCCACATGCCTCCCGGTCTTATTCCTTCGGGTTTACACTGGATATGGGGTGTGTGGATGGAGCTGTGAGTGGTGCAGCGCTAGGCACCCACGGTCCCTCTGTAGGTGCAGGCGTCCTGTGTCTGGCCACAGTGACAGGCGAATGCGAAAGCGGATGTCGCCAACCTTAGTTTATGCTTGTAATTGCGCTGCTTCCTCGCTGATTGCTTGATATCGTCGGCAACGTGCGAGTAGAAGACTGGTTCCCATGGTTTGAAAAGTATTATCTGGATATCCACGAGCAGTAGCTCTATTTTGTGGCTCCTCACAACCGCCATGGCACCGTGTTGTTAAGCAGCCGTTCGTGGCTTTTTCTGGGGAGAAGGCCTGCCTGGCGAAAACTTACCACGTCCTGCAACCCTGCCACAGAACTATTGGCTGGAACGGGGTAAACCCGGACCACCCATTTGGCACCACGAGTAGTTTTACTAGTGTAAAATCATCTGCTTTTCTGAAATTTCCCATCATTTTACATGGCCTACCGTCTTCTTTACTCGAGATAGCTGTTTGGGGCAGAAATTATTTTCAGCCGCCTAGTGCCTTCTGGAGCCGCAAATTCAATGCAGATTTCAATACCTGTGTTACATTCCTTACAAGAAATTTGTACATATCTTGCTAGGAAAAATGAATTCCAATTTGAAGAACTTGTGATATCCGAAAAACGATCAACCCAGCTTAGGGGGAAGACGGAATTCGATCACTGAATTTGTCGGTTTAGAAAACATATCGAACAACCAATGACATCCAAATCCCTGCTGCGTAATTTGTCACCCATACCTGAAGGCATGTAGGCGGCTCATAGCAAGTATTAGGTCAAAGCTGTTAGCAAACGGAGTAGGCTTTTCGACGTACTGTACGCATCGCAGTGGACTAAGGATGGACATAGATGTGTTATGTTTCTTGGTTCATGTTAATAGACCATGTGCTTACGGTCAGGTTAACATCCTAAGGGATAACGTACTTAGTAAATGAAAGATGAGTAAAAAAGGAAAAACGCATTTCAATTCCTTTGTCAAGGTACTGGATTGTACGGTCTGAAGGTACAGCCCAACACAAGGTTTGTTGGTAGATAGAAATGATAAGTCAAACCGCTTGGGGAAATTTCGAAGTAGTGCTCCACCCAGGGAAAGTACCAGGTAAGCGAGTTTGCTGTAGATTAGACAGACCCAACCTTTACTAGAAGCTCGGTCACCATGAAAGTTAGTACGTCTTATTATTCAAAAGAATGTGTCGGGCACCTCCGCCATACATCTGGTTTCTGTCCTTAGTACTATATCAGTAAAAGAATGACAAAGATTATGGCGCAGGAAGCATTTTTATTTAACACTAAAATAGGATTAATTGACCTTAAGGGCAGCAGCATGCTTTCCGTTGGGTGTCTACAAGTACCTAGGTAGAAGATACCAGCGAGATGGTACTTTTGTAGAGTAAAGTGGGAGTGGTCAATGCGGAATTAGTGTCAGTTGAGGATGTGACGACTGAAGCGCCTCAGGACCGTTTAACTGATTGAAAAGGCGAAGTCCTGGGGGAGTATCAACCCTTTGTAAAACCACATCATGCTGGTGTGCGCGGACAACCTATCTGCCGTTATAGTTAGTTTCATGTTGAAGGAGAATGCGAAGTTTTTGGTTTCGCCAAATTCGCTCTGCTACGCGAAGTTCTCTGGCGAGCGACACGCAATTTATAGCGTGATAATTAGTGAGATGTAGAGGAAATTAATTGGTTTTAGTGGAGATTGTGCACAGCTGAGGTCCAGAGGACAGTCATCATACATCCAGGAAAGCGGTGGACGGCCATGTCGTTCTGTTGGGACTAGGCACTAGCGCGACCCGCTGAATCCCGCCGGATTTGACCCCACATCCTTACACTTACAATAAGCGATTTATTCTACTGCGTCACGGGGGACGGCTGTGAAAGCCAGTCCTGTTCTCTACAATTTCATACCATACTCGACAGTAGAGGAATGAGCCGTGCTATACCACATTTTGATAAAGTCATGACGGTTCCTTGCCGTCACTCATGGCCTAATGCTATAACTCGCTGGGTCGTAAGTCCGGATCAGGAAGGTATATGGCGGGTGCGCGCTACTGACTAAACCCAATGGGACGAAACGGCCGTCTAGTGCTTGCTTGGAAATGTGGTGTCTGTTTGTCCCCATCCAAGTGCGATGAATATTCACTAAACCTTTATGCATTGTACCGGTTACATACTCAAGTATTGCACTTGACAATAAGCCAATGGGCCCTAAGGTTCAAATATTGACACAGTTTGCCTAAAGGTTGGGAGCATAAGTAATTTAATTTTGCTTAAAATAATGTTAGCTAAGAGTTTGTTTCAATGATCTTTATAACTACTCTTTTCTTCAGTGTTATGGAGGTTGGAAGTGTACTGTTTTTTGTAGAAGCTTCTCAATTGATTGTAAACGCTAAGTAAAATCAGTGTTACTGCTGCATACACCTAGTCCGCAGGTATGGGTGTACACTCGTTCATGTGTAGGTTTTTGGTTGCTAGAAGAGGCAAAAAGCAAATATGAACATAAATGGCTCGATATGCCTAGATAGCTCTTTAAATAATATTGTACAACATTAGCACCGCCCTTTTCCCGTTAAATGTTTTACTTTTAGTAAACTGGTAAGTCCAGTTTGTGTAACTGACCCTTCGAGTGCCCTGAGTGATCAATGGTTGTGTCCCTGGTTGTTCCAATTGAACACGTTTGGGACGAATTTCGATCATTAAAACATTTCGGTTTAGCCCAACAGCCATAGGGTTGCATTATTTCAACATGAGAATCTATGCTTTCTATGTGGACGGTATTTGCTATGAGGAAAACTGCACATACAGTATATGGTGACGATGCATTGAAAAAGACTTACTGCTTGGCCAAAAATGATCCAACCGATATCCATTTCAGACGCCCATGGGCACAAAGTGGCCACTAAGGGAGCCTCGACGGTCACATTGCCGGACACCTTTTGCTCACTCTGCTTTGCTTGCGTACTACTGGCTGACACCTCGTCGCGATTCGAATTTTGCTGTCACAGCCGCCGTAGGGAATGAGCCTGAGTTGAATGCATGGTGAAAACGCACAATGGTGTTACTCCTAAAAGAGGTAGGAGGGTAAAGTGTAATTGAAAATGCAATGGCCGTCCAACGCACTTATACCTCTTTCTACCCTAAACATCGCTACAAGAAACATCAAATTATTCCAGGCAAAATGCGCAGTATACACAACTCAACCTGCATGGTTGTTACAGTTGTATTATCTTTTATTGACAGCTTTAATGGCTTATAAGAAGAAAGCAGTAGAGAACCTCGGCTGTTGGCGAGTAGGATTTGGCGACTGCTGTAAGGAAAAGACCGAGTGAAATGTAAAGGGTGCCCAAAAACAACGACCAATAAACAACATAACGAAAATAAAAGGCAATTAGCACGTAGGTTTCGTGGTGATGAATATGAAGTTTGAGTGGGATAAAGTCTTAGTGTAGCGGGCTCGAGTGTCACCTAGTAGCGATCCTGAAGGTAAGGAGTTCTAGCTACTACGGTCAGACAACCATTTAGGTATTCTTTCTCTTTGCCTTTCCTTCTCGTTTAAGGCCATAACCCTTGTTTATTTGTACCACATATTCAGCTTACGCTCCATCCCTCCGACGGTTGTGACAACCACACCTGACCCGGTTGCCGGTAGTCACCGAACAAGATGGGTGCATTAAAGACGGCGACGCCTGTTGACTGCTTGCAATAGAGTGATGGGAATGTTAGTAGACAGATTTTCTGGGTTGCATTAACTTTTATTACACTAAAACCACCTCAACTGTTGCAGCGCATGACTAATGCTCTGGCTTCGACAGCGGCCAAATTCGGGATCACAATCAACATAAGCAAAACTGTCTGTCTCTTTCAGCCTTCACCGGAGGTGCAATCTTCAATATCAGCATTGATGGTGCAGTATTGGAAACCACCTCCCGCTTTTGATATCATGGGAGTGGGACGTCGACTGATCAACAGCTACACAGTGAGCTGCGTATTCGCTTGTCAAAGGCAGCGGCGGCATTCGGGATGCTTGGGTGTCGGATGAGGAACAGCCACCAGCTTACCATTGGCACGAAGCTGATGGTGTACTAATCCAAGGTGCTGTCCGTTCTTCTACACTGCAGTGAAACGAGGACGATGTACCGGCGGGATGTGCGATATCTCGAGCTGTTCCATCAGCAGTGTCTGCGACAAATTTTGCGGATCGGCTGGGTCGACAGAGTTGCAGACACGGAAGTTTTGCGCTGAAGTGGGATGTATGCAGTGGACGGCATACTTTTATTGAGACACCTGAGATGGCTCGGTCATGTGAGCCGTATGGATTCGGCGCGGATACCGAAACAACTCTTATATGGTCAGCTGAATATTGGGAAGCGGCATGCTGGGAAACCAAAGTTACGTTATCATGACATGATTAAAGTGAGCCTCACACGTTCTAGTCTCTATTGCAGGTCCTGGGAATCGAAGGCTGTTGATCGGCGTGCATGGCACGGTCTAATCACGAAGGCAGTTGCCGAGGTGCAGGAGAAAGCCCTCATACATGCAGAGAAGCGTCCAGTGCGGAAGCGGCAAGTACCGATGGGTTGTACTCCATCGATATCGAGCGCATGGTGCTGTAGCCCATGTGGTCGCGAGTGCCAGAGTCAGACAGGCCTAGTGAGTCATGAGCGAGGCCACTCGGGACCACTGCCGAAGCGACGGCGGTTCCTACAAAGAACGTAGGCAGAACCGGCGCAGCGTTTGTGGGTACGTTGCATTCGATTTACTAACCGAGTGCTTGCATGCTTAACCTATTTCTTCCAAGTGGTGTGTTTGCAATTTGCTACTAATGCTTTTATTTTTCAAATGTATGTCTACTTGTGCTCTCTTCTATGAACTTGCCTACGTAGCTTAAGCCAGTTGAAGTTAATTTGGATAACGTTTTCGTGTTTGTGGCATTTCCGTGAAATATACTTTCTGACCTCCTGAACTTATCTCGGATTCTTTTGTGGACAAGTTATTTCGTATGCGCATAAATTTAAGATTTATGTCACTGTTTCCTTATGCATTGCTCAATTTATGTTCTTTGTTAGATTTCTCTCAAGTGATTGGCTATTGCTTTATATTTCTAGTGTGTCTGTGCTTGATGTGCATTTTGACAAGGTGTCTACCTGTCTATTACCCACTACCTCGTCCATACTGGCTCTAGGAGACAGTTGGTCATCGCAGGAGGGGACGGGATGCACGGTCCTTATGGCCATGTTAGAATAAAAGAGTGGTTCCATGCACTTAGTGTGAAGCAGACTACCGTCCAGCCACCGCCTTGTGTGTGATCTTGATTTCCAAATACAGCGTGCTTGTGTTTGCCTGTGAAGGAGTGTGGGCCGGCTCCTTTGATGAAACGTGGCCCCCATCCACATGCCTCCCGGTCTTATTCCTTCAGGTTTACACTGGATATAGGGTGTGTGATTGGAGCTGTGAGTGGTGCAGCGCTAGGCACCCACGGTCCCTCTGTAGGTGCAGGCGTCCTGTGTCTGGCCACAGTGACAGGCGAATGCGAAAGCGGATGTCGCCAACCTTAGTTTATGCTTGTAATTGCGCTGCTTCCTCGCTGATTGCTTGATATCGTCGGCAACGTGCGAGTAGAAGACTGGTTCCCATGGTTTGAAAAGTATTATCTGGATATCCACGAGCAGTAGCTTTATTTTGTGGCTCCTCACAACCGCCGTGGCACCGTGTTGTTAAGCAGCCGTTCGTGGCTTTTTCTGGGGAGAAGGCCTGCCTGGCGAAAACTTACCACGTCCTGCAACCCTGCCACAGAACTATTGGCTGGAACGGGGTAAACCCGGACCACCCATTTGGCACCACGAGTAGTTTTACTAGTGTAAAATCATCTGCTTTTCTGAAATTTCCCATCATTTTACATGGCCTACCGTCTTCTTTACTCGAGATAGCTGTTTGGGGCAGAAATTATTTTCAGCCGCCTAGTGCCTTCTGGAGCCGCAAATTCAATGCAGATTTCAATACCTGTGTTACATTCCTTACAAGAAATTTGTACATATCTTGCTAGGAAAAATGAATTCCAATTTGAAGAACTTGTGATATCCGAAAAACGATCAACCCAGCTTAGGGGGAAGACGGAATTCGATCACTGAATTTGTCGGTTTAGAAAACATAACGAACAACCAATGACATCCAAATCCCTGCTGCGTAATTTGTCACCCATACCTGAAGGCATGTAGGCGGCTCATAGCAAGTATTAGGTCAAAGCTGTTAGCAAACGGAGTAGGCTTTTCGACGTACTGTACGCATCGCAGTGGACTAAGGATGGACATAGATGTGTTATGTTTCTTGGTTCATGTTAATAGACCATGTGCTTACGGTCAGGTTAACATCCTAAGGGATAACGTACTTAGTAAATGAAAGATGAGTAAAAAAGGAAAAACGCATTTCAATTCCTTTGTCAAGGTACTGGATTGTACGGTCTGAAGGTACAGCCCAACACAAGGTTTGTTGGTAGATAGAAATGATAAGTCAAACCGCTTGGGGAAATTTCGAAGTAGTGCTCCACCCAGGGAAAGTACCAGGTAAGCGAGTTTGCTGTAGATTAGACAGACCCAACCTTTACTAGAAGCTCGGTCACCATGAAAGTTAGTACGTCTTATTATTCAAAAGAATGTGTCGGGCACCTCCGCCATACATCTGGTTTCTGTCCTTAGTACTATATCAGTAAAAGAATGACAAAGATTATGGCGCAGGAAGCATTTTTATTTAACACTAAAATAGGATTAATTGACCTTAAGGGCAGCAGCATGCTTTCCGTTGGGTGTCTACAAGTACCTAGGTAGAAGATACCAGCGAGATGGTACTTTTGTAGAGTAAAGTGGGAGTGGTCAATGCGGAATTAGTGTCAGTTGAGGATGTGACGACTGAAGCGCCTCAGGACCGTTTAACTGATTGAAAAGGCGAAGTCCTGGGGGAGTATCAACCCTTTGTAAAACCACATCCTGCTGGTGTGCGCGGACAACCTACCTGCCGTTATAGTTAGTTTCATGTTGAAGGAGAATGCGAAGTTTTTGGTTTCGCCAAATTCGCTCTGCTACGCGAAGTTCTCTGGCGAGCGACACGCAATTTATAGCGTGATAATTAGTGAGATGTAGAGGAAATTAATTGGTTTTAGTGGAGATTGTGCACAGCTGGGGTCCAGAGGACAGTCATCATACATCCAGGAAAGCGGTGGACGGCCATGTCGTTCTGTTGGGACTAGGCACTAGCGCGACCCGCTGAATCCCGCCGGATTCGACCCCACATCCTTACACTTACAATAAGCGATTTATTCTACTGCGTCACGGGGGACGGCTGTGAAAGCCAGTCCTGTTCTCTACAATTTCATACCATACTCGACAGTAGAGGATGAGCCGTGCTATATCACATTTTGATAAAGTCATGACGGTTCCTTGCCGTCACTCATGGCTTAATGCTATAACTCGCTGGGTCGTAAGTCCGGATCAGGAAGGTATATGGCGGGTGCGCGCTACTGACTAAACCCAATGGGACGAAACGGCCGTCTAGTGCTTGCTTGGAAATGTGGTGTCTGTTTGTCCCCATCCAAGTGCGATGAATATTCACTAAACCTTTATGCATTGTACCGGTTACATACTCAAGTATTGCACTTGACAATAAGCCAATGGGCCCTAAGGTTCAAATATTGACACAGTTTGCCTAAAGGTTGGGAGCATAAGTAATTTAATTTTGCTTAAAATAATGTTAGCTAAGAGTTTGTTTCAATGATCTTTATAACTACTCTTTTCTTCAGTGTTATGGAGGTTGGAAGTGTACTGTTTTTTGTAGAAGCTTCTCAATTGATTGTAAACGCTAAGTAAAATCAGTGTTACTGCTGCATACACCTAGTCCGCAGGTATGGGTGTACACTCGTTCATGTGTAGGTTTTTGGTTGCTAGAAGAGGCAAAAAGCAAATATGAACATAAATGGCTCGATATGCCTAGATAGCTCTTTAAATAATATTGTACAACATTAGCACCGCCCTTTTCCCGTTAAATGTTTTACTTTTAGTAAACTGGTAAGTCCAGTTTGTGTAACTGACCCTTCGAGTGCCCTGAGTGATCAATGGTTGTGTCCCTGGTTGTTCCAATTGAACACGTTTGGGACGAATTTCGATCATTAAAACATTTCGGTTTAGCCCAACAGCCATAGGGTTGCATTATTTCAACATGAGAATCTATGCTTTCTATGTGGACGGTATTTGCTATGAGGAAAACTGCACATACAGTATATGGTGACGATGCATTGAAAAAGACTTACTGCTTGGCCAAAAATGATCCAACCGATATCCATTTCAGACGCCCATGGGCACAAAGTGGCCACTAAGGGAGCCTCGACGGTCACATTGCCGGACACCTTTTGCTCACTCTGCTTTGCTTGCGTACTACTGGCTGACACCTCGTCGCGATTCGAATTTTGCTGTCACAGCCGCCGTAGGGAATGAGCCTGAGTTGAATGCATGGTGAAAACGCACAATGGTGTTACTCCTAAAAGAGGTAGGAGGGTAAAGTGTAATTGAAAATGCAATGGCCGTCCAACGCACTTATACCTCTTTCTACCCTAAACATCGCTACAAGAAACATCAAATTATTCCAGGCAAAATGCGCAGTATACACAACTCAACCTGCATGGTTGTTACAGTTGTATTATCTTTTATTGACAGCTTTAATGGCTTATAAGAAGAAAGCAGTAGAGAACCTCGGCTGTTGGCGAGTAGGATTTGGCGACTGCTGTAAGGAAAAGACCGAGTGAAATGTAAAGGGTGCCCAAAAACAACGACCAATAAACAACATAACGAAAATAAAAGGCAATTAGCACGTAGGTTTCGTGGTGATGAATATGAAGTTTGAGTGGGATAAAGTCTTAGTGTAGCAGGCTCGAGTGTCACCTAGTAGCGATCCTGAAGGTAAGGAGTTCTAGCTACTACGGTCAGACAACCATTTAGGTATTCTTTCTCTTTGCCTTTCCTTCTCGTTTAAGGCCATAACCCTTGTTTATTTATACCACCCATTCAGCTTACGCTCCATCCCTCCGACGGTTGTGACAACCACACCTGACCTGGTGCCGGTAGTCACCGAACAAGATGGGTGCTTTAAAGACGGCGACGCCTGTTGACTGCTTGCAATAGAGTGATGGGAATGTTAGTAGACAGATTTTCTGGGTTGCATTAACTTTTATTACACTAAAACCACCTCAACTGTTGCAGCGCATGACTAATGCTCTGGCTTCGACAGCGGCCAAATTCGGGATCACAATCAACATAAGCAAAACTGTCTGTCTCTTTCAGCCTTCACCGGAGGTGCAATCTTCAATATCAGCATTGATGGTGCAGTATTGGAAACCACCTCCCGCTTTTGATATCATGGGAGTGGGACGTCGACTGATCAACAGCTACACAGTGAGCTGCGTATTCGCTTGTCAAAGGCAGCGGCGGCATTCGGGATGCTTAAGTGTCGGATGAGGAACAGCCATCGGCTTACCATTGGCACGAAGCTGATGGTGTACTAATCCAAGGTGCTGTCCGTTCTTCTACACTGCAGTGAAACGAGGACGATGTACCGGCGGGATGTGCGATATCTCGAGCTGTTCCATCAGCAGTGTCTGCGACAAATTTTGCGGATCGGCTGGGTCGACAGAGTTGCAGACACGGAAGTTTTGCGCTGAAGTGGGATGTATGCAGTGGACGGCATACTTTTATTGAGACACCTGAGATGGCTCGGTCATGTGAGCCGTATGGATTCGGCGCGGATACCGAAACAACTCTTATATGGTCAGCTGAATATTGGGAAGCGGCATGCTGGGAAACCAAAGTTACGTTACCATGACATGATTAAAGTGAGCCTCACACGTTCTAGTCTCTATTGCAGGTCCTGGGAATCGAAGGCTGTTGATCGGCGTGCATGGCACGGTCTAATCACGAAGGCAGTTGCCGAGGTGCAGGAGAAAGCCCTCATACATGCAGAGAAGCGTCCAGTGCGGAAGCGGCAAGTACCGATGGGTTGTACTCCATCGATATCGAGCGCATGGTGCTGTAGCCCATGTGGTCGCGAGTGCCAGAGTCAGACAGGCCTAGTGAGTCATGAGCGAGGCCACTCGGGACCACTGCCGAAGCGACGGCGGTTCCTACAAAGAACGTAGGCAGAACCGGCGCAGCGTTTGTGGGTACGTTGCATTCGATTTACTAACCGAGTGCTTGCATGCTAACTCTCTTTATTTCAGGTAGTGGGATTGCAATTTTTTCCCAATGCTTTTCTTTCTAATTTAATTGTCTTCCAGTACTCTCTTCTATAAAGAAGCACACGTCGCTTAATCCAATTTTTTGAGTTGACGATCTTTTCATGTTTGTGGCATTTCCGTGAAATATACTTTCTGACCTCCTGAACTTATCTCGGATTCTTTTGTGGACAAGTTATTTCGTATGCCCATAAAGTTAAGATTTATGTCACTGTTTCCTTATGCATTGCTCAATTTATGTTCTTTGTTAGATTTCTCTCAAGTGATTGGCTGTTGCTTAATATTCCTAGTGTGTCTGCGATTAATAGTCATGTGTGCCATTTGCTGGGGCTGATGTTGCATTCTTGATGCTTCTTCACCACCGTTTGGCGAAACCAATTTACACTTAAACTGTCTTTTTATGCACGATAAATTTTTATTGCTCTTTATTTGGTTTGTTTTGCCTACCTGACTAATCTTCTATTAACTGGCCACGTTGCTTACGGTAGGTGCGATTATATTCGGTAACTTTGTTGCGTTTGTAGCGTTTTTTAAGCAACTCGTGAACATTGTTTACTTATCGCGGATTTGTTGCTAACCAACTTACTTCATATGCTAATTTAGGAAATAATTATATCCTCATAGCATTATTCTTTAACAGATATATTTTATATGATAATGTCATTTCTTGTGCTTGGCTGTGGTTTGACGTCCCCGGTGTGGCTGCGCTTGATGTGTATGTTGACAAGGTGCCTACCTGTCTATTACCCACTACCTCGTCCATACTGGCTCTAGGAGACAGTTGGTCGTTGCTGGAGGGGACGGGGTGCACGGTCCGTGTGGCCATGTTAGGATCATAGTGGTTCCACGCACTCAGTATGGAGCGGACTACGTTCCAGCCACCGCCTTGTGTGCGACTTATTCCCAACTACAGAGTGCTTGTGTCTGCCTGTGTAGGTGTGTGTTCCGGCTTCCTTGATGAAACGTGGCCCCCATCCGCATGCCTCCCGGTCTTATTCCTTCGGGTTTACACTGGATATGGGGTGTGTGGATGGAGCTGTGAGTGGTGCAGCGCTAGGCACCCACGGTCCCTCTGTAGGTGCAGGCGTCCTGTGGCTGGCCACAGTGACAGGCAAATCCGAAACCGGATGCCGCCTACAAATCGTGTGTGTGTTTGTATGTAGCTGTGTGGTTTGTGCTTGTAATTGCGCTGCATCCTCCCTGTATTGTTGATATCGTCGGTAATGTGCGAGTAGAGGATTTGTGTTCGCGCATTGAAAAAGATTTTCCGGTGATCCACGGAGCAGTGACTTTATTTGTTGGCGAGTCATATCCGCCACTTCTCGGTGTCGTTAAGCAGATATTTGTAGCATTTTATAGGGAGAACTTGCCAAGCGGAAGCCCCCAACGTCCTGGAACACTGCCGCCGAAATATTTGCTGGAACGGGTTAAGTCAGAACCTCCCAGCTGGCACCACGGGGAGGTTGTTCTGCTAGCCAGCCACTGAGAGTACGCGTCGCATTCCAATCACATAAGGCGTAGTCCCAATTGACCCTTCAGTCGCTCAGTTCAAAATACACTAACGTTCAATGCAGAAAAATGTCACCCTGTTCAATTGCGTCATAGGCATGACTATGTGTATAGGCTTGGGTCGCGCGTATTGCAAACCCGTTTCCTGGAAAGGGATCTTGGTGTGCCCGTTTAAAGTGCCCTTAACTGTTTACGGCAGTAAGATGCGGCTGCGAAAAGAGCCAACCAGCACAACAACTTGCTGCGAAGAGCATCCAGAAGTTTTGGCACATCCATCTTCCCATGATGTATTACTATTAATTGCGCCCTCACATTGAGTACGACATCCACGCTTGGCAACCTTGATTGAAGTCCGAATTAGAAGTTGTGGAGAAACCACAACGTGGGCTCAAAAAGAACGTCAAGGGCCTACAAAATCTGTCCTGCCAGCAAAGAATGAACTCATCGTGAGTTTTAAGTGGCCGCTACCGAATGCTTCGTGGCGATCTTATATTAGTCTATCAAATATTGGGTGACTCTAATCACGTACGCCGTCACTTGCTGAAACTCAGCCATAACACCAATATCAGAGGTAACTCTCTGCAATTAAGTGAACAGTATAACCGCCTGGAATACCGGCAGCATTATTTTTATCTTCAGGTTTGCCAACCTTAAAACTGTTGCGGGCCAGTTAAAAATCTCCGCGAAAACACGCCAGGAACTCCGGGGAATGGCTGTGGAATGCGAGGTCCAATTCCTCCCCACAACGCAGCAACTTTCAGCCACTCCGAGACGCGGCCCAAACTGCGTACCTTCTGACTATGGTCATTTACTGCAAACTACCACCTCTTCGTGGTGACTGTTTTCCCTAACTTAATAACCCATAGCATTGACTGTGATTCGCCCTTCGTTGGTCATAAAAGCGCCGTCAGAGGACCGCCTGTCTTTTTCTTTCCTCTTCGCCTTACTTGGGAGTCGATCGGGTCACGTGATTGTGTGAGTCGTTAGCTGGCCAGCCTTCGCGTCTAATTCATTAGCGCGCGTCTATCGTAACCCCCTATCGTGTGCGTCCTTTCCGAGGCTCAGCATCTATCCGAACACGTGCGGCTAGGATCGTTCACACGCTAGCTCAATTTTCTGTCTCACCGGCTAAGCTAACGTCATCAGGTCAGCGCAACTCCGTTTGATTGGCCAGCTTTACAAGCCGTTATTATAGGCGTGCTCCAACCGTGCCAGCGACAATCTTATCAGGTAATCTACTCAATCATAACAGAGGCGGCGTCCCCTCAACTATAACAAGAACTCTCTTCCAAACTTAGTTGTTTTCCCCCTCACCTTGGATATTTTCCAAAAATGTTTGGATCTGGCCCTTGGCCCCCATCACCTCATCGTCTAGACTATGCTACCATGGAATATATTAGTTATCCATCAAAGCCCGGATTAATATATCACCTAAACCTTAGGAGGCGGTACAGAAGTGTTTTCTTGTTTTATTTTTCTCACGGAGCACGTCAACTATGACTGCCCCATGTTGCTTCGTCGTTCACAATCAATTCCCACTTAAACCACTATTCAGTGGTGTATCTGCTCGATAAATGCTCCAAAAAATAACTCACATATCTTTTAATACTGTAGTCGTACCCCTCCGATCCTGTGAGACTTGCCGGATAACCGCTCTTTTATCCGGCAGAAATCATCGTTCATTGTTTAGTGTGATAGATCTTTTGGGGGTGGAACCGCCGTAAGATATAATGCTTGATTTCTTATCCTACACGTTCGTCACCCAAGGGTACCACCATGACTCGAGGGAATGTAAGTCATAATGAATGAGCAGTAGCGTTCCGTGAAGTTCGTTACGCCGAAACTTATAGGCAACCTTGATATCGTCAGCAAATAAAAATGGCCGATATATGTGAATGTCACTGATGTAGAGCATGCATAGGGAAGGACCGAGCCCGCTCTCTTGGATGATGCCATTAGCGATAGTGCGTGGTAAAGAGCCATATTCACCTAGAGCAGTGTTTCTCAAAGGGTAGTCCGCGGACCCCTTGAGATCCGCTGAGTTTTCCGAAATGTTATAACGCCGTCAACTGTTTTTCTGGACGTGACCATTTTAGATTATGGGCTGGTGACCAACTTGCTTTGAACAATTGTTAAAGCGCAGCTGTCGGTCTACATTAGGTTTATGCATGACCTATATAAAACACCATCCTTCCGAGAAAGAATCCGATTTTTGCATAGATTTAAAATGTGTGTGAACGCAACTGTTAAATGTCAGAAGTGTTTTGTGATAATTTCATCTAGAAGCGTAAGCTCACCTAACCCAGGCTTGTCCCCCGGTGGAAGGTAAAAAGTATTCATAAGATGTGACCCATTTTGAATTCATTGCTAAATTTCCTCTCTTCAGCAAATGGTGAACTGGAAATAGAGGTCTATTTGTTCGATCCCACCCATGGAAGCCCAGAAGAAATGTGTGGTTATTTTGGTGTTTTACGAATGTGTTTACTTCCTTTCTCAGATCAGAGAGTAACTACCTCTGCGAAGTTACAAAAAAGCGCGGTTGTTTTGCTTACTTTATTTTAAACTTCATTCAAAGTGCAACTTGTCATAGTGCACAGATTCAAAGTATGTTCCAGACCTTTGTGTTGAATTATTTATTTCCAATATAGCGTTTGGACCTAGGAAAGCAATGTGGACTGTTGGCTGAAGACAGGAATACTGCTAAATGTGTCACAGATATATTCCTCATCGAAATCAGATGTAGTAATCTTTGGACCATGTACTGTGCCTTCTAGGAATGCAGAAACTGTGACATTCGATGTACCTGTATGCCTGATGCGATGCAACATAAATGTGTACCAACCGAGGTCCCTGTACCAGTAGGTAAGAGGCGTAATGTAATGACATTGATCTTTCTTGGATTTACAAAATCCAACAATTGCCTACAGTGTGACTTGTGTAACAAAGTTCTTCCAAACAGTTCCATGGTGCTTGTAAAAATGCGGTGACATTTGGCAAAAAGCATGCAGACTGTACCGACATAAAAAGGAGTACTTTGAGCGCAGGCGAGAGAAACTGTTGAACACGTAAAAGTAAACGCTTCCCGCGTCCCAGACTGTAAATGAAAAGGCTACTGAACTATCTTACATAGCTACTTGTCATCATGCGCTGACAGGAGGACCTCACAAAGTAGCTGAGAAACGTATCGAAACGGCTGTGCGCATTTTAAATGGAAAATCAGCAAAACAACTGTCTGTAATACCACTATCAACTAATACGGAACATCGGAGAAGTAACATCCTTAACTGCTGTTAAGGAGGAGTTAACCGCCCGCATCAGATATACTCACTTTGCTCTTCAAATGGATGCGTCGTCTGATGTGTCAGGATGTGCCTGCTGGTTGTGTTTGTAAAGTACGAACACCTACTACCCCTGGAAGCAAACATGCTTTTGGGGATATCTCTACCGAGGAACACCGGTGGAGTAATGATGTTCAACCACGTAAAGAATTTTGTGCATGAAAACAACATTCCGTGAGACAACGGCATCGGTATTTGCACTGATGGTGCCAAAGCAATGGCAGGATTGGTTGCCGGTGATGTGACAAGAATCAAAACAGTTGCAATAACCTGCACAACTAGCCAGTGAATTGTTCATCGATAAACACTTGCCGTAAAACATTACCACCCTATCTCAAAACGGTCCTCGATGAGGCAGTGAAAATAATCAATTCCCTTAAATTTCGGTCTCTGAACAACTGACTGCTCAAGATTTTGTGTGATAACGTGGGAAGTGTGCACACATTTTACTGATCCATACTGAAGTAAGATGGCTCTTCCGTGGCAATATATTACTATGTTTGTTAGACTTGCGTACAGAAGTCTTCGATTTCTTCGCGGATCGTCATTTTGATTTGCATTTGTAGATGACTGACAGAAGCGGTTGACACGAATTGCCTATTAGTCAGACATTACCGCTAAACTATGTGAGGTAAAGGTAACACTGATAGGAAAACCTGCAATGATATTCAATACAAATGATACAAGTCGAGGCAGAAAAGGAAAATTATAATTTTGGGCAATTTCTGTTTGAAGTGGAGAGCTCGACAGCCCTTTGGCATTAAAATGCATTTTATGGGAGATGAAGGAGGGTACAGAAATCCCATTGGATCTGTCTGAGGAAATTTTGTAGCATTTTGAAGATCTGGCAGAAGCCTTGTCTCAGTGTTTCCCCAGCGAATGTGATGAAACATTGAAAGAAGTTTCATGCATCCAGAACTCATTTACTTGCACGTACTAGCTTCCTCCTTTCCCATTTCTTCAGTACGAGAAATTCCTCAACATGATATCAGACGCTTCCCTTAAGGAAGCCTTTCACAAATTGTCGCTGTCTGACTTCTGGTGTAAAATGAAGGACGAGTACCCTGTCATGGCGAAGACAGCTGTCGCTGCGCTTCTCACATTTGACACAACTTCTCTTTGTGAACGTGCACTTTCGCATTACACGCATAGAAAAACAAAGTGCTGCAATATGTTTGAAGCTGTACCAGATACGAGGTCGCAGCTTGCTTCAATAACAGAAAACAACTAAGTCAGCGCTACTTGTCAGAAATAATTTCCATACATTAAACCTTAGTGTACGTTGTTTTTTCTACCAATATTCAACAATTTCCATCTTTTACTAACATTAGTGAGCATCCGCATGAATTCCTTTTAAAATAATAAACGTTACCAGGACACTGTTTCTCATGCTCATTTTATTATAGCCTAGTCATTGTCAAGGGGTCCGCCATCCGAGGATCCACTAAAAATGAGTCCACGGGCTAAAAGGTTTGAGAAACCCTGACCTAACGTGAGTACTTGACGGTGATCACACAGGTATAATGATTTGGCGGCTTCCGTATCCTGATTTGCCTGTCACTGTGACGTCCATGGGGACAGACACAGGACGCCTGCGCCTACAAAGGGGATCATGGATGGCTTGCGCTGCACCACCCACAGCTCCATCCACACACCCCATATCCAGTGTAAACCCGAAGGAATAAGACCTAATAATCGGTCCTGGGTCGGGAAAGCCTCCAACAGTTGTAACAACTGCTTGTAAGTTACCCAGTCGCATGATTGGTATCTGTTCCAGAATTACTACTGCATGACCAGAATCCATCGATCCTGTAACGTAGTTCAGGTAATACAGCTGGCAGGTGATGCACGATCGCTTGCCAAGAAAACAATGCTACGAATTAGTTGCCAGCCCCAAAGACCAGGCAAGGGTTATCACCTAGTTTATGACCAGTTTTCCAATAACCGAACGAGTATTGAGTCTTGAGGAGATTGAAGCTTGATAGTTCGCTTGATGTACGCCGCACAAACGTTTAAATGGGTTATACTAGATGTCAGCCGTAGCTTACGTCTCGTATATCGTTATATGAATGGCATTCTGGTAGCTGACGCTTAAGGCAGAACGCCTGGAGCACTTAGGAGTGGTATTACAGCGCCTATGCGAGTAAAAGTACCCCCTATCCCGCTAAGTACGAGCTCGGTGAACAATCAACAGATATTTAAGGTCATCGGATTTCAGCCTGCAATATCGAAGGCTTTCAAGATAGCGTAGACACAAGCAGAATTTTCTGAGCCATCCTCTCTCGCAGCTCAGACGCCGTTTCATTCCGAATTGGGCAAAGATAGTACAGCCTCTGACTGCCTTGATTCGTAGTAGTCCGCGTACTTACGCGTCCACCGATTCCGCTCGCACAGCATTCGTAGCACGCATAAAATCCGCTGCAGACACTGGTGTTTTGACACATCCTAAGCCAATCGCTCCCATTGCTCATGTCACAGACTTTTCCAAGGAAACGGTTGGAGTAATCCTACAACAAGTAAATGAGTGTTGGCAGCTCTTTGGTTTCTTCTTGAAAAGATTACGTCCAGCTGAAAACAGTCATAGCTCATTCAAAAGAGAACGTTTGACAATTGATTTAACTCATGGCCACTTTGAACTTCGTCATCCTCAACAACAGCAGTATGCTAGGCATTTGAACCGAGGCTTCGCTGTCGTATAATCACAACAAGTTACGGCACGAAGAATAAGAAGAGGGAGAGAAGGGCACTTATCGATAATGGTTTAGGCGCCTACTCGTTCGCAACAACCTACCACCACAAACATCTGGCTATCGTACATAGATAAGGCGGCATCGGCAAGATGGATTCCTTGCGGGTTTCACTCCATCACATCATAATCAATCATTACCCCACAGCTACCTCAGCATTAAGAACACTCTAAAAAGGCAGTCCAACTAGGAGACTGCAGCAGACGCGCCACTGGTGGAACAATGAAACAATGGTTCTATACAGGCAAAAAAGCTAACTGGTCCCGTAGGATGGTTATGATGAAACTACAAACTATAAAAAGATTGTTGGGAAAATTGGGTTTACACCGGTGAACTCACTGAGTGTAAATCCATAAGGAATGATGGCAAATGGGATGTTGGTAAACATAGTGTCTCATCCTAGTGTACAAATACAGGAGGTGAAAAAATGGAACAAAAGCTGGGATTTAACCGCCAGTGAAATCACTTACAGATACTTGTGTTTAGCCATGCCTCATGCAAGAGGATGCAGAGAATTAAGTGCACGGACAACTCGGACTTTGATCTCTACCAGTACGGAGCAGATATGACAGATTCCGGTAGGGTATTCAACGCTTTACAAACGTGTAGGAAAAAGCAATGCCGACGGCATTCTAAACGATTGTACTGCTTTGCCAGCTTAAGATAGTGGCCTCTCAAATTGCTATTGTGACTGAGCTCTAGCAAATAGCGGCGCGTGTGGTTGGGATCTCTCAACATCTGGTATGTCCAAATGAGGTCCCCTCGAAATTTCCGATAGTGTCCGCCGTAAACCCCGGGCTATTGAAACCTACGATCATACGGTAAATTATAAAGACCTTTTACATGTTTGTTTGCCCTGTTTTGGGTCATCTCCAAAGCGGTGAGCTCCCTCTACAGTCATAGCTGCCAGACTTGTACTGCTTATTGTACATGTGGCCGTATGTATGAACCGAGACGTTGTGGAAGTATGGGAGTCTCGAATCGTCTGAATGCATGTTGCAGAACTTGTCGGATGCTCCTTCTTGATGCCGTTTCAGCTTGATTCGAACATCCAAGGTCGACCTGGAACATGACTCTTAGCTTCTTCTCACCAGAACACGTTTGAAGCTCCTGGTAGTCGAGTTTGTAGGAGTGCACCAACCTGTGACGTAAATGCAGCACTCTACACTTGTCCACTTCGAATCTAATTAGATCCTGGACTGACCACGCGTATACCCTATTCAGATCAGCTTGAAGCACTGCGATATCATTTGATGTATTGATTGCACTCCACACCTTGATTTCATCGGCCTAAGGCAGGCAGTTTGAGTTTTTAGAGGGCATGATATCAAAGTAACCGCGGTCCTAGTAGCGATAATTTTGGTACTCCACGTTCAACTGGGATGGGCTCTGACAGGGATTCACGCACTCATAAGTTCAGGCGCCGGTGTAGAAAAAGCTTCGGTTCCATCCTAGGAGAGGATTATCAATACCAAGGTCTGGATTTTGAAGAGAAAATTGTCATGGTCTGACCAGTCGAACGCTCTTGTGAAGTGGGGAAATACTACATCAACTCCTGTGCCAGTGTTTACTGCTTCATTTCAACTGCGAGACATGTCCTGTAAAGTCTCGAGCCAAGCAGAAGGCGAGTCACATGGAAGGCGCCACGGACCGATGGCCCCAAGCTTGGCCATCAATGACTTCATTTCCCACTTCGGTGTCAACTTCTTTCCACCTCGAGTCTTGCTTCACCTTAAGTCTGGTAGATAAACCAAGGCCATCCTCGGTAAGTGGTGACGGGGCATACGCAGTGCGTGCCCAAACCAACGCAACTTACTCAGTGTTACCTGTTGCTCTAAGGAACTGGCATGAGTATCACTGCCTAGTACTCGCCTACGCACATCATCGTTGGGGACATGCTGGTGCCACCCGACACCAACAATGCATCGCAGACAGCGATGATCAAAAATTTGAAGGCGCCTCAGAGCTTCAGTCCGAATGGGCCAAGTCTCACTCCCATACAGTAGGACAGCCCTCAACGCGACCTTGTATACACGGCCTTTCAAACGGAGGGCAATCCCTTTCTGTCATCAAAGATGCAGATTAAAAATGGCAGTGCTGGCTTTCGCAATACGTGCAATAACCTCAGTAGCCATACACCCATTGTTGCTGATACAGCTGTCAAGGTAAGCAAATTTATTAACTACTTCGAGTTCCTCACTATCTAGGGTCAAGGGGTTATCAAGTGGTTGGTTGTCTTGTAGCAACACCCTGCACTTTAAAGGTTCGAAGCGCATACCAAATAATGGCACTACTCTACACTGATTACTCAGGGTTGATTACGCCGCCGCACTATCGCAAACAAGCAAGACGATATTGTTCGCATAATCAAGATCAGTTAGCCTTGCACCAGGCCGCACCACAACGTCTGCATCGCGAGAATCCGCAAGGGAACACTCCGTGATGCAGTCGACGACAATATTGAACAACAACTGGGAAATTTGACAACCCCGAAGAAAGCCAGTTGTTGTCGGAAAGATATCCAATCAGTCATCGTAGACCCTAATGCGGCCTGTAGTGTTCGAGTTTAGAGCACGTAAAATGTTCACATATTGTAAGGGAACACCAATCTTCGCAATTGTTTTGAACAATACATCGATCAAATGAACCGAACGCACTATTGAAGTAGCTGAACAAAACTATTGTGGGTCTACGGCATGCGTTGCGTTGCTCTAGCACCTGCCGCAGAATGTGGGTATATGGTCTAAACAGTCCCGTGCAGGGTGCAAACCTGCATGCTCTTCCATATTACGGGAGTCCCGTTCCACAAGGGGGCGACGAAGGAGAGTCGAGGCCAGTAATTATCTCACCACCGGCCTTAGGCTAATACCCCATTGGTTAGCACAGTCAGTTCGACTGCGCTTCTTGTATAATGTCACTATACTCGATTCACTCCAGTTATCCGGGATGGTCTTCTCTTTCCATACATGTTCGAGCGGAGAGGTCAGTACTTTGCAGAGAACCTCACCTCCATCCTTAAATAGTGCAGATGGAAGGGAATCCAGACCAACAGCAGAAAAACCATTAAGGGCTGTGATGGTGATTATGACCTTAGCCTCCTATGGTGGTTCTAAACTAACGGACCATGGCTCATCTTGCATCGCCTGAGTAGGAAGTGGTCAGGAATCAAGGGGCCAACAGAGGTGATCATGAAAATGCTCCGCCCAACAAGTCATACGACGCTGCTTATGGTGTATCAATGCACCTGCGCTGTCTATGGTTGTTTAACTAACGCCTAGTTTCCTGGGACCAGTGGTGCGGATCAGTTGGAAGAACTTACGATAGTTTCTTACTGCTCCTGCCTTCATCATTTCTTGAGCCCGACTGGTCCACCAGGGTTCCTTTTCAGCACGCAGGCTACGTTTTAGTTCTCGCCTAATAGCCCGTCTGGTCAAACTGTGCTCAGAGCCAGCCGGGAGGTTTCTTCTGGATTCCAACAGGTTAACCGACCACTCGGATATCCAGTGACTAGTGCGATGTTGATTGTTAGTACCAGAAGCAGATGCTGCTACGTCGTGCATGGCAGGCGAGATCTTATTCCACTGTAACTCAGTGTCATTAGGACAATAGGGCGAAAGTTTGGTACGCAGTGCTTTTTGATAAGCCTGCCTGACCGAAGAATGAGATAGTTTCTCAGTTTCCAGTAGACGGAGAAGCTTGGTACGCCTCTCGGTAAAGTTCATGGAGAAACCACAGCGTACGAAGGTGTGATCAAAGCCTGCGCAAGTACTTCAGGACGAGCGACAAGTGAGGATGGAACCACGCCAACTGTAACTATGGCAATGTGATTAATTTGGTTCCATCCCTGATCAGCTACAGAAGGATGTCAAGTAGCACTTCGGCGCCCACTGTGCCTGAAATCAGTGCTACTAAGAAACAGCTGGCGCTCCGCACAGATTTGCGGAAGACGCTCGCCGTAGTAACCGGTCGGAGTTAAGTCCATACTTCTAACCTATTTGAGCTACTGAAGTGCTCAGTTTACTTACTTGTGCAATCTTATCCCCTGCAACTAATACGCTATCTGAACTCCTATCAGTGCGCAGCACTGTGTTCAGTTTGTGCTAGCATCAGGACTGCAGTCGGTGAGAGTGTACGCAGGAACCACAGGCAAACAGTGTCTTGTGCAACTCCGTGAATCAAACTTAGTGGATCTCGTTAAGTGAGCTGCACACGAACGGCTGTTCACGGGAATCCAATCAAGTAACGATATCACAGCCATGGAGCTAAGAACAATGCCCACTCTAGCTTGATTAGTGGTTCCCACATCAGCGTCTCCGAACGCGTGCAACCAATAGCGCGATAGCAAGCCGGGCGCAGTTACCTCAACAACCCTGTGAGGATCATTGATCCTGGTTTTGGATACGCGGCACACGTCAATACCCAAGGTGTTTAACATGCCTGTGGGTGCAGCCTGTTGACCTATTTGCCCTAGAGTGCGAATATTGAACACCTCCAAGGAAACGGGACAGTGTGGCCTAATAACGGACTGTTGCCGATGGGCGTCTATTGGGTGATGTGGGACGATAGCTGCTAATGGTATGACTCCAGTGACCTTGCAGTTGTTGTCAATTAAGTTGGGAATTATATAAGGAAAGTTAGTAGTGAGGGTTGGGAGGGAAGTAAGAGAAACAAGTGAAAAAGAAAGAAGGAAGGCGCCATCAGTAGCACGTCTTCGTTTATCCGCCCTGCTGTATGCAGCAGATAAGGAGAGCCGTGCTAACACTGTCCAACAAAAAAGATTGATTTTCTATAACGGAAATGCCAATGTCCCTGCCTTACAGAATGCACTCCAACAGTCGTTGAAATGTATTTCGATCTTACCAGGCACATCAAGTTAAATCGTTATAAGCCAAACGTTATGTTCAATAATGTCCAGTCTAAATCGTACGATTTTCTGTAAATGTACCAAATCACAGCATATACAGTATGCAAATACGTGACAAATACGTTTAAAAGCTCACTGCGACACTCGACCATACCTACGGGCTGTAACTTGGCACTGAGAAATGACGACTTCGTCGAGATCGTCGCTTGTATGATCCAGTGCCTTCAAACGGCAGAAAGCAGCAGAGGCCATCCATCATAGAAGGCGTGTGCTTTCCGCAGTAGCGCTGCAGCATGAGTAAAATGTCTTGGTGAAAGCGCTCAGCACTTTCCTCGCTAAACGATCACAAGTTCTCAGAACATGTTAAGGTGATTATGTAGAAAGTGAACCTTGAGTGACATTTAAGCACCAACAGCCTGCTAGTCTGCAATGAGTTCTTTTATGATGTCTCCGTAATTTTCTTTATTCTACCCAAAAATTCTATACAAACCTTGAGTGATCGCCGCGCTTTTAACTCAACTGAAGTCAAGTGGCATTCGAAAGCATTATCTATCATTAGCTGGCGAATATCAGGTCCAATAGATGTCCCTTCATAGAGCTACGCATCACTGCTCTTCGGAAATATGTGTTTCAGGTACTGAAACTGTTGTAACGCTGCTTTCCCTCTTCTCTCTGCCAAGCCAACCCAACCGGGGAAGAAAACAGAACACGGAAGTCTGCTAGACGGAAGGGTATTAGGCACAAAGCTGCTTGCGCCTTGTCACGTAGGAACCTAATTTATGCTGACGGTCTGATTTCATCAGCTTCCCGCATGTCTTAACCGTGTTACCGTCACTCGGGTAGCAAACCATTCGATGATGACGAACTGATTTCACCAGCTCCGGCATGACTCAGCCCCGGTACCGCAGGTCGGGTGGAACTCCGTGTCCCGATGAAAGGCGTTTCGAAACCATGTTACATACTTACGCTGCGGCCTCCGATTAGAAACGCAAAACCATCTAGCCTGAAGGCTTTGACGAAGTTTTAATTCAAACCACAGCTTGCGGTGAAGGGGTGGTAGATGACTATGATCAGATTGCACAAGTAGTATATGATTTACACTCATCTTCCCTGCAGCATACTCAATCCTCTCTGGCCACTTGTGCGTTGTATAGTTTTATGAAGAGATTGCCCCACCTGCCATACCATCTGCGACTGAAAACTTTGGAAGCGTACAGCAGAACTTATCGCCGCCTACATAGCGAACTGATTCTCTTGTTCCAGATCTTACAAACCCTGATCACGCTTGCCGCCAACTCATGAAATTAAGCCGCAACACAAAATTGTGGGGTCACCAGCTGAAACTGACTACACAATACAGTAGGCTGGAATGCCGCCTGAACTATTTTTCTCTTCGAAGTTGGCACCGCTGAAACGCTCTTTCGATCTTCGTCATTTCTGCTCCCAAGCTGTCTGTTTTGAGAAAACGACTCGGCGATGCATTACAACACCTGTGTTACCTGATCAGATTTCTATTCCCTTAGTGACAACCAGACGCAAACACTGTGATCTCCAGCCCACATGGAATCAGTGTAAACAGGTATATATAGGTGTGCAAATGGATACACAGGTGTGTTGTCGGACATGACTTGACTTACGGTAGATTTATGCTTAAGCATACCGCGATGACTCAACTGGCGTGAACCTTAATTTGCTGACCATTTTTCCTATATTTTGATCATCCTGCGGGATCTATTAAGTTACAACTTTTTACCCGCATAAGACCATTGTTCCATTGTTCCACTGTCCCATAAACACAAGGAACAGCAACATTTTGTGAAGCGTCCCTGCATACCTATTAGGAGTCCAATGACTTTGAAGTCAACACAGATGTTCCAACAGTACTTATCGTAGTTCAGTGCAGGGAGTATCTGTTGCAGACTTTCTTAAGTTTACTTCACATTGCTGGCACGTAACATAGACACAGTTGGGTACACATTTCCGTTGTGGAGCAGTATGGCTCTTGAACGAAACAACGAACAAACGTCACTCGTCACTCGGCCTTTTCTTTAAGCAAGCCCAGGTCACGTATTAGGTCATTCAGTTCTGATTGTTCAATAGGGTATGGATTGACAGCATCACTTTCGACGTTTTCACAGATGTCAGGATCAGGTGAAGATGATGACATAGTCAATACTCATCATCAGTGAAATGAACACTGGAAGCACTGGAATGTTGCAAGTGCAATCATGAGGAACGGGTCGATCAGCTCATGGAAGATCGGAGTAATAAATTTCGTCCTTGATTCGGATGGAGATTTCAATAACACTACACCATTTCTCGGTCAAGCTGTCGTCTTCGGCAACAGATTTAATCTAAGGGGGCATTCAACATACGTCTACTCAATTAATTTGAGCCGTGCGTACGCCACTTATTTGTGCAGGTGTGTAGGTGCTCGTGTATAGCCCGTCGACATAACTGTCCACGACCAACTGGACGAGGCAAGTTACGGACTTTGGTGTCCGATAGCAACAACCTACGTTATGCACAGGAGACACTGATAAGTGTCCCGAAATCCTGTGCTAGGTTGCAAGGGTAGTGTGTGACTGATGGAACAAGGGACCAGCAAATTCCTCATCCTTGCTACTTGGAGATGTCTGCGTTTTTGGTTGCGCCATCTCGTTACAGCGCGATGGCACAGTAGCATGATCCCCAAGTAGCCAGGATGAGAAATGTGCTGGTTCCTTGTTACATCAGTCACACACTACCCTTGCAACCTAGCACAGGATTTCGGGACACTTATCAGTGTCTCCTGTGCATAACGCAGGTTGTTGCCATTGTCCAGTTGGTCGTGGACAATTATGTCGACGGGCTACACCCGCACACCTACACACCAGCACAAGTAAGTGGTGTACGCACAGCTCAAATTAATTGAGTAGACTCATGTTGGATGCTCCCTCAGATTAATTCTGTTGCCCAAGACAACAACTTGGTCGAGAAACGGTATAGTTAGGCAGTGGTAACAGTCTGTCGGCTGCTTCCACACCATGGGGATTGCAAAGTGCATCTTGCCTTTGCCTTTGAGCCACTGAGTCGTATGAAAAATAGGGGACACACGAACAATAAGTAGCACCCACTGGTTATCCTGATCCCCTAGTTTCATCCAAAAATATAAGTGGGGAGTAGACTTCAATAGTGAGGAGATGAGTGCACTGCGACTTTGTAGTAAACTGTTCACGGACGAAACAAAATTGATTTCGGCCATTGACACAGCAACGTCTTTGGACCATGAGCAAGATATCAGTTAAGGGAACATAGCTTTCAATTGTCTTTCAGTATCAAGGGGATACGATCGCTATGATCGCTTCTTTCATACGCTTACAGGGAGCCCCCGGACAAATCACAGGCGAGCATTTGATACCTAAAAGTGCAATGCGCAGCTGAACTGAAAAATTGAGAATAAAGAACCCGACGTGATGGAAACAGTTGGTTTGTATATTTGTAATCAGATCACTTGGTAATAGTAGAAACACCGTCTCATTTCTGTCATAAAAATATTGCTGAACAATTTGCGCGCCGGTCGATGCAGAATGTAGTTAAAGTCGGAAAGCATAGACAATTATTAATGACCACAAACACCTGGCTTACGCCATAGACCCCTCCTCTGACAAATTCTTTCCAAGAGCTATATGCCAACTAGACTATCTCTCAGCTTACGTCTGATATAAGGCACTTCTCATGTGCGCAAAGCTCTATAGCCAGTGAATGCACCGAATAAGTTCTATTACACTGAATCACAACGTCAATTTAGCACGAATAACTACTGTCGAGCAGACTGTTCCGGGAGTTGGTCAACTTCACAGGTTCAGTTCCCCTTCATCCGCTCAGTGTCTTCACTGTGCACCGAAGGAACAGTCATCTGCATCCTATTTTTCTCTAAGCCTTCGTAAAGTAACCCGCACCACACACGCGTCGTTTTGCTCCCAGCAACATCCGTTGCAAAGCGAAATACATTTATAATGTCGGAGCTCCAAACTTGTTCGCCCGTTTGTGTGAGAGTTGACGGCGTCAGATGCTCCGTAGATCTACCGTGTAAATGACTACTTAGAGTGCTACAGCAGAATGACAAAATAATTGTCGTATATCGCAACGGGAAGCGCGAATTATGGTAGTGAGAAGATACCACGCTGAGCATGATGGTGACGGATCGAACAGCTGAGTTGAAGGAACCAGATGCTAAACCATTTAATCGAGTGTATCATCGCATTCTACTTTACAAGCCTCATAGATATGGAATCGATGATCACATTCTAAGTGTTTGGTCAATGTTTACATCAAACATCTTCCGAAGCTGAAGGGTTCATAGCACTCGGTCCGCCTCAATCGAGCTTTAGTGCGGCGTGCTCCGAGGTTTGTTACTCGGACCACACTTGGTCTGGTCCTCATAAACGATCTTTTAAGGGAGCTATCTTCAAAGTTTCTATCCTTTGCTGATGACCTAAAGATATGGTGGCTGTGGTTACAATGAAAAGTCATACAGCACGGTAAAATGAGTTGGATAGAAATTATACATGCACAACCAAGTACATACTTCAGTTCAACGCCGCCAAGTGCAAAATTTTTGATCCCACGGCATCAAAACACTCCCAACTACTGGCTAGGGCGGCAAATCCAGTAGCCTGCCTCCTATCAGAGGGATATCGGAGTGCTCGTGCAAGATTAACTTGGGTACTACATCAGACCACAAGAGCAAATCTGCGGTTTGAGAGCTTGTGAATAACGTTCTGAAAGTTTGGCACCTAAATCTTTCCGCAAATGCTTAGGGTTAGCTTGAGGCCACAAGCAGAACATGTTATTCAAGCTTGGCAGCCATGACCGAGGCACCTTGTATCGGTGTTCGAGACTGTACAACACAGAATAATAAAGAAAGCTGAGCTCTGGTCTCTCCTTTGCTAGTAACAGACCGGAAACTCCCGGAGTGTATAGTGGACGTTATCGTCGTGTATTGGGCGATCTGATAATGGAGCATCAAATCCTGAACAACCCCACCCTACCTCCATCTTTTGAAACTCAGTCAAAACACATCTCTGTGGGGCCGTCAGCTTAATCTGGAAACACAATAGTAAAATGGAATATCGATGAAATGTTTTTGCATTCCTGTTTTCGCTATCTTTGAGATCTCTGCAAGCGCAAGTAATGATTGCCCTCACCCCATGGCATTGTGACTCACTGACGCATTTATAATAAGTTAAATACCCCGTGCCTATTGAACGAAGACATAAACGCAAAACAAACGGTATATTCCTTGGGGCCCCTTTTAAAATCCAAGCAGCGATAATTATCTCTGTGCTACTGAAAAGTTCTTAGTAAGTTCAGTAACGAGTCGTATTTTATGGACACAGCATATTCACGTTGCAAATTTCACCCTAGCCATCCATCAGAAAGTTCGAAAACTTGCACTTTTTACTTGCCATAAACCATTGCTTCGGCACATTTTTTACACTGTATGTGTGGTGTTGGACCTGGACATCCCGGTAAACAAGAGTTGTGCCGCCGAGTGCTCTTACCTATTGCGTCAAGCTGACAGTTGCGGTATCATAAGGGCAAGTGCGAAAGGCCCACTTCTGATTTTTTACGCATCCAGGTTATCTTGTTCACACCCTTGCGTTGGTTCTTACAGATGATATCAAGGTTGCTCAAGCTTTCCATCTAGAAGAACGTTCCTATTAATGTTGAAGCGCAGAAAGATATTTCCACCAAATCCCCAATGTGGTTAGTGTTAGACGATAATCTTGACCTCCAAGTGCGGTTTAGACAAGCATAACAATACCTTTCTCTAATATCTTACCGTAAAACATCCTTTTCCAAAAGAGGGGTCTTTGTTAATTTTTTTTATAAACCGGCAGATTCACAGCCTTTTGCTTTCATTTATGCATAAAATATACAGCCTTAAATAATTAAATCTAGAATGATAAGTACTGATGAATAAAGGTCCTTACAATTAACCACAGCTAACACTTAACACGAATTTGTTCGGCCGACTGTATGGACGATGAGCTAGTGTTAATTACAGCAACACTAATAGCGAACGGCTACCCTCGAAGATTTATCGAGAAACACAGCCAACCGCGAGGGTCAAAGGACTTGGTGCACACGGCATCCAAAAAGAAAGTGTATATCGAGTTACCTTCCAAACGTGACTTAGCCACCCTGAAGACAACTAAGCGTAGAATTTCGGTTACACAAGGAAGTTACTATGCTGCACAAGTTGTCGTCATCAACCGAACTCGAAATTTGCTCATACCTCCAACGAAGGGAGCTCAGCCTATTGGGGCCAACTCACACTGTGTATACCAATTCGTATGTGACTGCGGAAACAGTTACATAGGCAGAACCAATAGAATGCTGACTTCCCGAATAAAACAACAAGTACCAAGATGGGTTCAACATGAAATTGCTCAGATTGCCTACCCTCGTCAGATTACATGTTCGCGTAGACCGCCGGCTTCCTCGATAGGCAAACACCTATTAGACTCGGGTCACCAGATAGAGCTGGGCTCAGCGTTTAAAGTTGTGTTACATCACACTAATCCCCGCTTCCTTCGGTTTGCTGAGGCTGTCGCTATAAGCCGGATTAAGCCAGCCATTGTGTGTTCAGAAACAATTATTTGTCAGCCTAAAGCTGCCTTGGACGTAGGTGTGAACTTCCGTCATTCGTTTTGCACCTTAAGCTTGTCTGGTTGCACCCACTGTTAGCTATATCTATGCATATCGGTTATTGTTAATGGTACTGAGGAGACAATACGAAATGCATGCATCTACCAGCGTTCGTCTTCTCCGTGCTTTTCACATAGGTATGTTTTTTGTCCCTCAATCGGGATGTAGCGAAGTCATTCGCATCTCTGCATGTGTTTGATATACTAACCGTCGGATGTGTCCGAAGATCTTTTATTAACTGCCTGCCGTAGAAAACAACCCGCTTCACCTACAGGTTTAATAGTGAAATGTTGCAAACCCTTCTCATTACGAGACGTTTGATCTTCTCCAAAGTACATGACCTATATTACTCAGAGAACAAGATTTTGCAACATTTCTTTGACTAGCGTACCACGTCGGAAACTGACTAAATATCGTCCAGCTCAGAAAAATGTTAAGCAGCAGCTATATCCGTACTACTTACCTGTCATCTACCCAAATGTTTAGCGGCAGCACCTATAGTGTGTCCGGAAGATGGATGGATACAAGGTAAGCTATTATTTGGACACTAGAAATCTCCCGTATAGCAGTTATAAATTGACACTAGCAGTACGTACTGCAAGCGAAGGGTAGGAAACGATATGTTGCAGTTGCGCAAAAGAAACAAATCGAAGCACCAATGAATTGTCATTGATAGGTTTAAACAAACGATCCAAACTTTGAGCGCAGCATTATTACACATTCGCCTAGCCTTACCATGAGACAATCATTTTCGTTCGAATTTCACGCAAGGGACTCAGATACGGCTTAGGAATACCCTTTGGGATTTTAGCCACCAAGTCATAAACATCCCAAATGACGGGTTCCAGTGCCTGTTTATCTATCTGATGAGATCGACTCATTTAGAATAGGGTCGTGGAGTACATTGTTTTCTCGTGAGCACCATACGATATCCATCTGCTTAATCGATAAGCACTTTCGTAGAAACGCTTAAAACACGGTAAGAAAACAAAAACCTTTTAGATGCATGCTTTTTGTACAGTCTCTTTAGTATCATTAAGAATAATCCACATGCAAATATGTAACTAACACTGCGTGTGACCAGAAATGCTTGAGGTACAGAGTAAATGTGGGGTGTTCAAGCCCTACGTTCATGGCAGTCTGAGGATGACAACTAATGGTTTTTGAATACACAAAGATGGCTTCATTCAAATATTGCAGTAACCTCTGCAAGCCGAAAGCAGTAGGAATTCGCACTGTGTAAGACAACTTCGAAGACGAAGTAAGTTTTATGGAGTGACCCGAAAGCAACATATGAATGAATATCGAGGAACTCGGCTGCATGTGCTAGCATGGAAATTGTACGAGCTCTGAACGAATTCATGATGATCCCGTTTCGGCACAAATGTATGTAATCCGAGTGTTACAGTCCTATCCGTTCTGCCTATGAAACTGGCTCTACAGTCGCAGTTGGGATATACAGTGTGACTTAATCCAGTCTGGTTGGGCTTCCTCTGTTGCGCGTACGGGGAATTACAGCTTCGGTTAATGGCAGCAATTTGTACAGCATGGTAGTTTCCCTGATTTGCACTGTTTAAACGTGTAGTTGTCTTCGGAATGATGAACTCACTGTGTGGCAACTCGAGACAAACCTTTTTAATGGCTCACCTAATGCAAAAGAACCCAGTGCTGTTAAGTCGCAAACCACAAGGCGGAATCATGATGCCTTAAGTCTTGTATGCACTAACGTTCCTGAATCCAAAGCCAACACAATAGTGGGCAAAATGATAGACGATCGTAGTCAGTGGGATTCCATCTGTAGTGCCATCAGCATGTGCGCTGAACCCACTACGCTGAGCCGCATTGCAAGACACCCAAACAACTTACACTACGGTGAACCTCGACTACTTCGAGTAACACTACATTCCGCGAAAGAAATGGAATCTATTCTGCTCGCTGCAAATCGACATCACAGAGCATCGAACGGAGTATGTATCTTACCGGATATTCCGTGGAAAGAACGTTCAAAGGATATGAACAAGCAACAAAGAAGTAGAAAACACGCTGAAAACCGTCAATATTCATGGCGTCCCCGAGGCTCAAGCTTCACCTCCTGAAGAAGCTCAGGCACATGACCTGGAGCAATGGCGATACATACGAGAGGCGCTGTCTTTAGAAAATGTCATTGCTACCTCCCTGACCAGGATTCCCGTGTCACCAAATTACAAAGGGTGTGGTCCTAGGTTGCTGAAGTTGGTCTTACCGTCTGAGCTAACTTTACAGGCAATTCTAGAGAACTGGGGTAAATTCCGGAACATGCTACTGACAGCAATTCGAATTAAAGCAGCAGGTTTACGACCAGAGGCTACTGGTTACTCCTTGGAGAGAACCAACTCAGTGGGAACAACCGTTGTTGCAGAGTCCACCACAGAGACTGGTCTGACTGCCGTCATAGCATCCGGCGAGGCACTGCAGGAGGTGAGTGACCATCAGGATTATCATGAACCTGATCACACGGTGCAGAGAGTTATTCCAACTCATTCTAGCGGGCCTAAGACAATTCCAAAAAACTAGTAGCAGCCGACCTCAAGAGGGTCGGCAAAGTCTCAAACCTGTTGTCTATATCCACAAACAACCTATTAACCTATGAGTTACTCTCCTGTTTTTATACCAACGCACAAGGTCTTTTAAGCAAACTGACGGAGATTCACCTATATCAGACCCCGATATCAAGCGACCTCGTTATGATAACCGAGACCTGGTTGAATGAAGCG
This sequence comes from Dicrocoelium dendriticum, assembly GCA_944474145.2. Lineage (NCBI taxonomy): Eukaryota > Metazoa > Platyhelminthes > Trematoda > Plagiorchiida > Dicrocoeliidae > Dicrocoelium > Dicrocoelium dendriticum. The sequence goes on from OX104064.1 coordinate 84,784,472, forward strand.
ATCACTGATGCAGAAATCGCACTACCTGGGATATCTATTCTACGCAACGATGGACCAAATAGAGGAGGTGGAGTAGTACTTTATTATCGCAGCGAACTATACATTGATCTCATCGATGACCCAGAGGTTCAGATTGTTGATACGCTTTGGTGTCCTCTTCAACTTAGCCGTGGGGACGCATGTTTGTTGGGTGTGGTGTATCGCCCTCCGTCGGCTACCTTGGAAATGAACAACCGCCTAGCCCCCACAATGAAGACCATTCTCTCGCAGTCATACAGCCACATTCTCCTGGTTGGTGACTTCAATATTCATACCATAGAAACGCCAGACTGTATCAACAAACATTTCAAAATGGAAGTACAGGAGATAATCAGTGGGTTACCACTCTACAATCACATCACATCTCCCACAAGATTCAGGACGGGAAACAAACCGGGTGTTCTGGATCTTGTATTCACCAGGGAAGAGCTTATGATCGAAACGGTATCGATAGAGAGTCCTTTAGACCGTAGCGACCATTGAACCCTAATGTTCAAGTACATCTGTTATGCAGAGTATTCCTCAGAAAACACCGAGGAATGTCAGCTCATTACGGATTTCGGCGCTCTACTCAAACTTATAAATGCTAAAACTGGGTATTTCCAGCAGAACGATCCCCCGATGACGCCTGGTCTGAATTCGCTCACCAATTCAACACGTTAGTAACTAGTGCCTCTATAAAAGGACCTTCGCGAGCGAAGACAGTGAAATTATTCATACGCAGCAGGACACGCAAGTGTGTCGTCACGAGGAATTTACTCTGGCGAAGGAACAAGGAGTCATCGAGTGCCGAAACATGGGAAGCCTACGCTATCCAAAGGAATCACTGCGTAAACCTGGTACGCGAAGATAAAATACAGTACCAGCAGAATCTAGCCGAGAAATTCCTTTCAAACCCCAAGCTCCTGTACAGACACGTTAACAAGCTCCGCAAAGTGCAGCGAGGAATTCCTGCTTTACACACAGTGTGTGGACTCGCACAAAACGCAACCGAGGCGGCCAACGCCCTATGTCAACAATTCGCCCAGAACTTCCAGAGCACGACATCGCCGCATGCACTGTTCCCAATCGTTGTACCACCACCAGGACTTAGCCACATCACGTTTACGACTGCGGATGTTATGAAAAGGCTAATTGCCCTGCGCGAGCATACCTCTCCCAATGTTGATAATATTCGTCCAAAAGCGTTGCAAATGACTGCAGTAAACCTGGCAGACCCACTCTGCAAGTTCTTCCAACAATGCCTCGATGAGATGCGCGTGCCAACAATGTGGAAGCAAGGCATCGTCATTCCCATCCATAAGGGAGGAAGTCGTACAGATCCGGCCAACTATCGCCCGATAACACTATCTCCGGTGCTCTCAAAAATCATGGAAGCGATTATTGCCGAAGCGCTGATGAACTTCTTGGAAGAACGCAATATCATAGCACAAGAACAAGGGGTTTCGTAAGAACTGATCTCCGCACTTCAAACTTGCTGCTTGCCAGATCCAGTTGGACTGAGACCGTTGACAGCGGCGTAGGTGTTGACGCAGTATATCTGGATTTCTCAAAGGCTTTTGACCGTCTGAACCACCGTATCCTCCTTCACAAGCTGCAGTGTTGTGGAATTTGTGACCCAATTCTCGGTTGGATAGCTAACTTCTTACTTCAACGACATCTGAATGTAAGAGTTCGCGGCGTCATCTCTGACCCAATCGATGTTAAGTGCAGAGTGCCCCAGGGCTCAGTACTTGGTCCACGACTATTCCTGATTTACATAAACGATCTCGCGACAGTAATCAACTCCAACTCCTTACTCTTCGCTGATGATCTCAAGACATGGCGAGCCATTAGAACAACCAGCAACAATGCAGCACTTCAGGATGATCTGGACAGGGTCTACGAATGGTCGACTCAGAACCTGCTTCAGTTCAACGCTACAAAGTGCAAGGTGTTGAGCATACGCCATAAAGCCACTTGCGAATACAGACTGGGGGAGCAAATATTGCAGCGCACTACAACGGAATGCGATGTAGGATTGGTAGAGCAGGAAGATCTGGGCTGTTCCCGTCAGGCCGAGAAAGCCTCCAAAAAAGCTAACCAACACATTGGCCTTTTGCGGAAGGCGTTCCGGCTCTTCGATCCTTCGATCTTTTCTCAGATGCTCAACGCCTACATTCGGCCTCATTCTGAGTACGCCATCCACGCTTGGCAGCCATGGCAAAAGCAAGACCTTACCGCTCTTGACCTGCCACAACGAAGGGCGACTAAGAACATGAAGGGCCTGTTTCATCTCCCTTACCGATTGAGGCTGAAAACCCTCGGGGTCTACAGTGGACAATATCGACGCCTGCGTGGCGACTTGGTAATGACTTATATGATCCTGAGGAATCCAAACCATTCTTGTCGTCACCTACTAAAGCTGAATAGCAATACAACACTCAGAGGACACCAGCTAAAGCTGGCCACACAATAAAGCCGGTTGGAATGCCGCCGGAATTTCTTTTCCTTTCATGTGTGCCAACACTTGAACGCTCTTCCCACAAACGTTGTTTCTTCCCCCACGCAAACGGTATTCAAAAGACGTCTGGATGATTCGCTTATCCACCTACATTACGCTATATAATTAGAGATGTCCACGTCAAACAAACGCGAAAAAATACGGTGCTCATTCTCAGCTTTTGTACTTCACTATTCACACACTGCTGTTGTGGAATATAGTTTCGGATATATTGCAACAGCATTCATCAATTTACCCCAGTCCAAGAAAGCGGCGCACGAGCAAGCGTCGGTCGTTTCTCTTGTTCTTAAGACATGCCTTACCCATATTACTTCCCATATTACTCTACAGTAACAATTCAGTACACATTCTAAAACGTTTCTATGAATAAGGGGCACTTGAATTCACTAGACGCTTAAATTGACGATTTACACTTATGTTTACTTTCACTTCAACCATCCTATGGGACTTGTAAAGCAATCGCTTTTTTACCTGTAATATATCATTGTTCATTGTTCATTCAAATATTGCAGTAAACTCTGCGAGCCGAAAGCATTAGGAATTCGCACTGTGTAAGACAACTTCGAACGCGAAGCGAAGTTCTATGGAGTGACCCGAAAGAAACATATAAATGCATATCGAGGAACCCGGCTGCATATGCTAGCATGGAAATTGTAGGAGCTCTGAACGAATTCATGATGATCCCTGTTCGGCACAAATGCATGTAATCCGGGTGTTACAGCCCTATCCGTTCTGTCTATGAAACTGGCTTTACAGTCGCAACCGAGTTGGAATATACAGTGTGATTTAATCCAGAATGGTTAGGCTTCCTCTGTTGCAGGTACGGGGAATTACAGCTTCGGTTAATGGCAGCAATTTGTACAGCATGGTAGTTTCCCTGATTTGCACAGTTTAAACGCTTAGTTGGCTTCGTAGTGATGAACTCACTGTGTGGCAACTCGAGACAAACCTTTTTAATGGCTCACATAATCACCAAGTCCTTCTGCCCTCGCAATTGTCTGTTTTACGAAAATTTTCGAACGAATAGTTCGTCATCGGCTGAGCTGATTCGCATGGTACGACTAAGGTTTTCACAAGTGTTTGCTTTTATCGCACAGATGTGGACTCGATGGTGTGCAGGTACTGGTCTGCCAAAGTTGATTTTATGTAAATGGAGTTCTTAATGAATGCATTCACCTTAAGGCTGATAAGGTTGTACATGCATAACAGACAACCGCACTGTTCTGCTTCGCATGTGATCCGCAAGTTCGAATATGCACCGTGAAGTGCTCTACCAAGTGCAAAAGCCGCTGCTCGGAAAAAACAAAGTCCAAAATATCCACATAGGATTCGCAAAGAGACGCCTGCATTATTTCCATGGAGACACCTCATTCTTTTACTGCTTCGCCATGTGTCACTTGGGAATGCCAGACATCACTTACAGCAGGCGACCACATCATGTGTTAATGCAGTGCATCGGTAAATTTTCGTTATTCTAACGACACTTATAGCTGTAGGTCGTCGATTGCGCAACTTGCATTGTCAGGGTCATAAGTTTCTCCTCTAGCCCAACAGACAGTCGTACCGTAGTGATGGATCTAAATTACTCCAGAGAAGCCTGTATGCATTTTAATAATAAATTTTCTAGCTTCTGTTCACTGCTTTATTTTATCTCTTGCAGAAAATTTATCCAGTTTGATGGATTTGCTTCAGCTTCTCCGTGTACATTCTTTCTTACATGGTTCAACAGTCAAGTATATTCAGCAAGGTGACGAGAAATATGACAACTGGATTCGCCGTGATTATGTGCTTTGCTCATGGGTGAAAGTGGAAGACAGGAAGGAACACCATGGTATATTATGAAGTAAACTGCAGTTATTTGCACCACTCTGCTGTCCAGCGTGTGGTATACTTGCCAACAAATTGCCTAGTTTAGCTATCTAATACAAACACTAAACACCTAAAGCAATAATTTGGGCATTGCGCAAGTGGAATTCACTACACCGTTGAAGTTACTGTCGCCTCAGTAGTTGTGTGCACCAAGTAGCACTGAGTGAGGCACTTTGAGCACCAAGTGTCCATCGCTTTCTGAACAGCGTACTTCCTGCTGCACAATGCTGTACACGGCAACGCTATCCGCTTCAGTCTTATATCTATCAGCCTACAGTTCTTTGCGCACAAGAGCATTTCGGAAATGAACCATCAGTTTAAGGGTTACGAGCGATACCCCAAGGATTGGTTCTGCACACTGGTCAATCGAGCACACAGTTTCCCTCGTTCGGTTTTCACCATTCGCGTAAATCTCCTGACCAGCTTCGCGTTCTCGGCCTAATCATAGCAAAGTGAAAGCCATCGCCTCCGTTGTTAAAGGATCAATGTTTTGAACTGTAACATCCCAACCAATTCAGTGATTCTTACACACGCTTGGAAACTACGAAAAAAGGTCTAGCAATAGCAACTGATGAGCACATGTGGTTCATCATCCGTACTCGTAAGCAGGGGGTGTGAACACGTATTTGGGTGTGAGGGGCCGTTTACCGACCTGATGTCGTTGCCAACCCCCTCTGGGATGACCACAATGAAGTATGTTGATTTCTGGGGAACCCAACAAACGGATGCATCCTTAGCTAAAGTTCGCAAGTGGTCCTTTAAATACTCAGTTGCCTGATAAAAACAAGAAACAGAACTTATGTTATTTATAGGTGAAATGAAATTTAAAATTTCATTAAATTCAATAGTTTTTGTGATTACAAGTTATGGGTAGTTCAAATTGTAGCCAATTGTGTTGAATGATCACTAGTTGGTAGGCTTCGACTGTATTTTTACCACCGGACGAATAACACTTTCCCAAGGTACAGTTGCAGCCGCGACTTTTGACAGTTGGAGTAGCTTGCGAGAGAACGGTTTCAGGTTTTTTGTTATGAGTATTGGGTGTTCTGAGTGATAACCAGTGTAGAAGCACTGTGGACACAGTACAATACTGGGGCAATAAAGACAAGTAAATCTTTCCCCCGTCCAGTCTTCACGTGCACATAGATTGCAAGGAACGGTTAACCATGGATCGCTCACAGCTGCGACCGTACCCTCGTTGCTTGTCACCAAAATGTCAGGTAGTTCGCTTGCTGTACAGTAACCAAAGAAGTAATTCAGCGGCTTGACATTCATTCTCGGACAGGGAACAACGTAGATGCGGATGCACCTCTCCCCTGGCTGTTTTTTGAAAGCACCGGCAACGTCTTCATCAGATTGCAGCTCCACGAACCCTTCCGTTGCTGTAAATAGAGTAAATCCGTAAAAAAGCCACTTAAAGCATGTTTTTCTCACCGTCTAAACAGCCAGCATTTCACCCGACCATTAAGTTAACATGTAGCAAGTGTTTTTGTTCGTCGCAATCAGCAGACAATTCAGATATGTCGACCAGCTATCCGGAAAAGCACCAGACGGCCGTGTCGCCCTATTGGGGCTCATCAGTGGTGCGCATCCTCATAAGTAATACCAATTCGCCCGTACGGATTCCACAAAATGCTATGTCGATTCATAGTTGCCGTAACCGGGAAGTCCTGACGCCGGAAGGCCGACCGCTGTCATCTGCATGGCAAGTGCCTGCACGGCAGTGGAGGATGCGTCGGGCTATATCGCATTTAGCTAACAATTCATGATAGTCAGATACCGTCCTCCATGGCGCAGTTGCATAAGCTGCGGGCTAGTTGGCAAGAGCCACTAGCAGTCATGGGTTCGATCCTCCGCAGAGGACCGAAGGATGCGCACCATTGATGAGCCCCAATAGGGCGAAACGGTCGTCTGGTGCTTTTCCGGAGAGCTGGTCGACATATCTGAATTGGCGGCTGATTGCGACGAACAAAAATACTCACCAAATCCTTCCATTCATAAGTAATGTAGCAAGTGATTAGTTTGCGTTGGAAAGATGTCTAAATTTAACTAGTAGGCTATAAGCGACACAACAAAGTAGAATGGATTCTGCCATTCATTAAAAGGCGAAACAGTGACATCCCACTGACAAGTGTCTGTCTACCAAATCCGCTTTATAGAACAGGACGCGGCCGCGTTTTCGCAAAATGATAAAAGATATTAGCATCCCAAACAATGAACAATAATTTATATCGGCTAAATGGAAAATGCTTAACAGGCAACTTAGGAAGACCACAGTGAGCATGACAAAATCAAGAGTGGCAAGAAAAGAGAAAGAAAATTCGGATTTTGCGTGACTCTCTAAGTCATCCATACGAAAACCGATAAATGCTCTTCCTCCTGCTGCGTATCAGAAAAGGCTAGTGAGTGCACCGGTTGGCGCCATTTTGTCTTCTGACTGAAACGTTCTCTATCACTTAATGTAAGTGGGATAGTATGTCATGAAATCATTTTTGTACAGCGCTGATGTTTGGAAATAAAGAAGCGTCATGAGAGAGCGTTCAATGCCCAGGAATAAATTTCGTCGGCAATGAAGTCAACTGTACTGCAAAATCAATTTGAGCTGTTGAATATTGTCTGAGCTGAAACAAACGGCTGCTGGTGTGGCTGAGGTTTACCATTGTTATGCACGCTATAATGTGATTGCCTCGTAGTAGCCGATACTCCCTGTCGTGTAATCTATGGCCTTCCATCCTGTGTTGATAAGGCAGGTGCAACAAGCCCCTTATGTTTTTGATCGTCCTCCTCTGTAAAGCTTCAGACTTATTAACATCATGTATCCTCAAGGAAATCAACTAAAAGGCCACATTTTTACCCAGTATATTCACCGGTTCCCAACTGATACTTTATCAATACTCTCATAGCCCCGGTTCCGTAGCAACTGAGACATTCGTTACCCAAGCGACTGCCATTTATCGTATGTCCATCAGGCAAGTTTGATTCTTGGTCATGCTAGTGGGTACGGATTCACACTTATTAATATAAGCGAATACCAGACTTTCACCAACGTATGTACCACAATTCTGTTCTCATGTATGGTTCTGCTAGCATGACACTGAAGGTGCAAATGCTCTAAACAAACGCCAGAATCTGTGGATAAAGTGAGTGAACATGTGGGTTTCCGAACTGCTAACAAACGGATCAACCCACCGTCTGTTCCAGTAGATACGTATGCATGTGACCGTCTGGCTGTGATATAGTTGTGCAACTGAGCCTTCTCATTAGTAGTAAACGACTTCCGAAATCGAAAAATAGTTAACGCTTGTGTCCAGCATAGAATTGCGTCTTCATTAGACAAAATGGGTGAGTCGGTACACGCACCTTTTGTAAACCACTGCTCTCCGTCAACAAATGACAGAAAGGAAGAGTTGTACTGTCTATTTATTGGGTAACCTAGGTACAAACATTAATATTTAGCGGGCGTCTATTCCTTGCTCTGTCTGTGACTGTGTCAAAGGTGGATGGCCCTCGCTCCTGACTAACGGTGTTTTTGAATGTGCAACCGATAGCTCCACCCACTGCCCCATCATCAACTGTGTACGGGATGTAATAGGCTAAGAATTATGTGTGTGTGGACGTGAGTTGTTTCGGAGCCGGCCAACAGTTCGTTAACACACATGTCACCCACGGCTAGGGGACTAGTAGTCGTAGTAGCAGTACTGGCAACAGTCTAACGCAAAGACATAGGCAAAACAAAACCATGGAAATCATAAGAAGAATACAGGTTTAATCACCACCTCGTCATCATGACGCATTGGCTGAAGGTGAGCAACACACTTCAGCTATTGTACTGTAAGAAGTACGAACTTGTTTTCCTTATTTTTTCACACGCCAATTTTCTTTCCTTCGTCGTTTTCAATGAAGCGTTAGACATCTGAATCTAGACAAGTATGTACGTAAATCTTTTACTGATTTAGACTACGCGCCATATCTCGTCATGTTTCTAGCCATCGGCACTCTTCATCCTCTGGTCCCCAACTAGGCAGGCGTGTTGCTTCAACGGTATCAAGACGTGAAGTTGACGATTTCATATGATTACATCAAGTGCACGGCTGACCACCACGTCGTCGCTTCCAGTCAAGCCCTGCGCGAACGAAAAGGGCGCAGTAGGGCAAACGCTCAGATGACATACATAAAACACGACCTAGCTGATGCAGCAAAAGCTGATTGTTGCGGGACATACTCGCATCCCTTAAGACAAGAAGGTTGGAATTCACCATGGGAAATATGTTGCTGCTACTACACGCCAACAACCCTCCTCAAGCACCCATTGTCGAAAGCCGAGAGCCGGCATACGTCATCCAAGCGAACTGGCCACGAGTCTCTACCATACAGCAATACCACCCGAATGGTGGCACTGTGCACACGACTCTTTACCAATAGGCAGACATCCCGACGATGCCAAAAGAGCTTCAGGTTGACGAATGCTAACCGAGGTTTGGCGATGCGGAGAGAAACTTCCTTCCCTATAGAGGCACCAGCAGACACGTAGGTGTCAAGGTAGAAAAAGCAGTCCATTTGTTCAAGCTGTGTACCATCAGGAGTGAGCACGGGAACGGGTGAGTGTCGATCCTGGAGCGGCACTTTACACTTCTATGGAGCGGAGCATAGATCGATCTTGTATGCCTCAATCGCCAAACGGTTTAAAACGGTTTTCATGCTCTGTGAGTCGTCACAAAGTAATGCGATGTCATCGGCACCATCTGAGTCAGTTGCTCGTTTGCCTTGCGGTAGTTTCAGTTCAAAAGTTTGATAACTTTCCAAAGCTCCCGACAGGACGTCTTCAACCGCAACTTTGAAGAGAAAAGAGGACAAAGAGCAGTCCCGTCGTACACTACTGTTGACAGCAAATGACGAAGAAAGGTTGCCATCGGCTCTCACTCTGCCGGAGATGTGAATAGAATGGTTGTGTATTTTTCTGGGACCCCGTTGGTTAGTAAGCAAAGCCACAGCGCAGGTCGATCTACCGAAATAAATGCAGCACGGATGTCTAAGAATGCAAATATGGTAGGCCTTTGGTAGAGGTGGCGGTACTTGAGAATTTAACGGAGCGTTAATATTCGATCCACGCACCCATGGCAAGAACGGAAGCCAGCTTGTTCTTCCCGGTACTACGATTCACGAAAGGGGGAAGCCTATGGAGTAAAATGGACGCGAAAAGCTTGGAAGCGACCGAGACGAGACCGATACCCCGGTGAATGGTGCATGAATTGTGAGCAGCGTTTTTAAAGATCAGGGCAATACTTGACTCTCCCCGGGAAGAAGGCACCTTTTATTCATTCCAAACTCTGGAGAACAATGAGGTCAACTAGCTGATGATAAGTGCCTCTCCATACTTGAACACCTTCGGAGGAAGTCCGTCTGAGCCGGCAGCCTTAAATCGTCTTAGATGTCGAATCTCAAGACAAACTTCCGCTTCACTGGGCGCATCAATTGTGATGACCGAGGGTGAGCGGTAGGACATACAAATGGACGCTGAGGGCCAATTGAACTGGGTATGCAAATGTTCGGCCCATCGATCCAAGCGTCTCTGTAGGTTGACCATCGCAGAACCGTCCGCTTCGGAAATAGTCTTACTGATACCAAGCTTCTTGTGACCAGTGGATCGAATGAGCTGTGAAAGCTTACCAGTGTTGCCAGATAGGGTGGCGGCCTCCATTTCGGAAGCGCACTGAGACCGCCAGGCATCATGATAACTCCGTAGGCTTCGTTTGGGCTGCCAAATGACAGAACGACGCACTACATTATGGGTGGATTGCGCAGGGATATTCCTACGGCGATCGACAATGAAACAATGGTTTTATACGGGTTAAAAGTTGTACCTTAATAGGTCCCGCAGGATGATCATGATGAAATTTCAAAATATAGGAAAAATGGTCAGCAATTTAAAGTTCACGCCAGTTGACTCACCGCGGTATGCTTAAGTATAAATCTACTGTAAGTCAAGTCATGTCTAATAACACACAGGTGTATCCACTTACACACCCATATATACCCGTTTAGACCGATTTCGTGAGGACTGGAGATCACAGTATTTGTCTGCGTCCTGTTATCACTAAGTGAATAGAAATCTGATCAGGTAACGCAGGTGTTGTAATGCATCGTCGAGTCGTTTTCTAAAAACAGGTAGCGTGGGAGCAGCAATGACAAAGATCGAAAGAGCGTTTCAGCGGTGCCAACTTCGAAGAGTAAAATAGTTCAGGCGGCATTCCAGCCTACTGTATTGTGTAGCCAGTTTCAGCTGGTGACCCCACAATTTTGTGTTGCGGCTTAATTTCATGAGTTAGCGGCAAGCGTGATCAGGGTTTTTAAGATCTGGAACAAGAGAATCAGTTCGCTATGTAGACGGCGATAAGTTCTGCTGTACGCTCCCAAAGTTTTCAGTCGCAGGTGGTATGACAGGTGGAGCATTCCGTTTACATTTTTGGTTGCCATTCACTGTGCAGTATCCAGTGCAACCAGATGGAGTTTTAACCAAATTTGCTAGGCCTGAATTTCGTACTCCACACGGTGCCTCACATTCTTTTTGGGCATTTGGCAGAAGATGGAGGGATCGAACCGCCCGAAAGCCCTCCTTAAGAGACCAACATGTTGGTTAGCGGTTTCGGACGCCTTCAAAGACTGCGTCGAACGGCCACCCTAAGATCACGCTCCTGTGGGGCGGTTTTCAGCGTGTGGTCTTCAAGATTATATGCCTAAGTGGGCTTGTGTCGTACATGTGCAGTCTTGCACTTGTTCGCGTTTGACCATTCAAAGGCACGGTCTAAGTCCCTCTACAGCACATCATGATCGTTCTGACAACCGATAGCCCACCACAGCTTGATGTCCTCGGCAAAAACAGGAACTTCGATCCTATGACATGCTCCAGGTCGTTCATGAAGACCAGGAATAGGCGCGGTCCTAACAACGATCCCTGTGGGACCCCACAGCCCACCTTGATAGCAGCAGAAAATGAACCGCTAATCCGTACTTAAAGCCGCCGCTGAAGTAGGAAGTTTTCGATTCATCCAAAAAGCGGGTCCACAGTTCCGTAGCTCTGCCACTTTTGAAGAAGGATTCGGCTATTTAAGCGGTCGAAGACTTTATAAAAGTTGAGGTAGATGACATCAGTGCCGGTCTCACTGTCGGCTAGTTCGGTCCAACTGCCACGCGCAATCAGCAGATTGGTAGTACATGACCAATGCTGACGGAATTCAAGTTGTTCCGGTGCTATGATGTTAGACCTTTCAAAGTAACCCATTGGAGCCTCAGCTTGAGTAACTCCATCACCTTTACGAGCACCAGGTGTAGAATCATTGGGCGATAGTTGACGATCTCCGAACAACTACCATCCTTGAAATTTGGGGTGATGATGCCTTGTTTTCACATGTTGGGGATCTGCTGTTCATCCAAGTATCTTTGGAAAAAGAGAGCTACTGGCTCAGCTATACTCATAGCTGCCACCTGAAATGCTTGTGGGGTAATGTTGCCGACGTCAGGGGAACCATTGGTGCGCAACGATATCAGCTTCCTCAAAACGGTCACTGAACTAAAAGTGAGGTAAACAAAGAACACGAGACCATAGGTGAACAATTGTTTTCAATGATTCTCTTCAGACCATTACATTCATATTTAAGAATAAAATAAGGAACTCAAATCGACCCATTGGCTCCAAGTACATAGTTAATCAACGGTCCAGTGAGGGAGGCTAAAAGTGCACTTTTGACCTGACAGGTCGATTGCGTGGTACCAAGCTTGATATGTGGCAGTCGACCTCAGCATCGTTCATTCTAGCTGGCCAGGGAACCTGTAAGGCGTAGATCGGCGTCTTGCGAACATAAAGAAGGTTGAATCAATCGGGTGCAAATCGACTCAGCTGTTGCGAGCGAAGGGAGGTGCAAACCTCTTGATTGATGCTGCGGGACCCTGTAAATTATCCTGAAGGCACAGTTTACAGCAACTTGGTGCCCAGTGTCGACAATATGGACCAAAACGGTGCTGCTAATGGCCCGAGTAACTCCTTGATGCAACCAGCGCTGGCTGTGCTCGTTCACGCGTTTGGACAAGTGCCGTTCGACCAGTATAAATAGCGTCACAAGCGCACTTGGACTGACAAATAACCATAGATGAGGTCAGCAATGGTAGCATATTCTTATTGCGTGAACAAACAAGTGGTTCAGTAGAAAATGTACACCTTAACCTAGCTGCTGGGAATGTCGACTTGACTGCCGTTGAAACACTTTTGGTTAGGCGCTAAGCAGCGGCATCCCCTTTAAAAGCTAATCTTACAAATAACTCTTTCTTCGCCGCGGTTAAAACTGGATTCGGCTTAGCTTTTTCTTTAAAATTCTTTGCAACAAATCTACCAGGGTAGCTATCCTCGCGCAGCGTGTTCTTTACCAAGGCTAGTTCCTCATTCAGGGTGTCCTGTGAGCAAATTTTACGTGCTTTCTTGCTAAAGCAGTGGATTAAGTTTCGCTTATATCTCAGCGGGACGCAACTGTGAAATTCATGTACTGACCAATCTACCTATCCTTTCTGTAGACTTTCCGCTGGATGCAGTCGTCTGGCCTCCTAGTTACCAAGACATCTAGATACGGAAGTCGATTGAAAGTTTCTGCCTCGTAGGTAAATGGCAATGCTGCCTGCGCACGGCTAAACCGCTCAAGAATACTGGCGTCTAGGGGAATGGGGCGGGTATGTGACATATGTAAGTGGCGCATCGAAATGTTGAAGCATATGGCAGCTGTAGAACCTTGCCTGCATCCTCAATAGTTTGAGCACATGCATTTGCTGTGGTAAGTGGAGGTACATCACGCTTCACATTCCGAAGGCTGTTCACATGTCTGTACAGAAGCTAGTTGATAGCACAAAATTTTTATGCTAGGCTCTGATGGTGAACTAATTTGTCCTTGCGTACAAGTATGGTATAGGGATTACGATGCACTACATAATAGCTCCAGCTTTCAGGGTTAGGGTTCGCCCTATACACATGCTATGCTGTGTCTCTTAACGCCATGCGCCTTTGGGTTCTGCTTCTAATGATTGATGGTGCTCTTGTAGAACGAATGGGTCTGTTTACAGATGCGGCTTTAATCAGATCGTTGAACTTGCCAGCAAACTGCACCCATGCAGTATCAATGAGGTAATTGTCTAAAAAATCCCAAATGACATCCCCAACTAGTTCTGTGAGTGTCTCGTATTGTGTGACTGTTCGAAACAAGTCACTATGTTCTTGTAGATATTCCGCATAACACATAGTTATAAAATATTTTTATGTGATCACTTCGCCCCAGAGGACTCTAACTGGTTTCTCGATCATGAGCTCTTCGTTCATGAGCACTAAATCAAGCATGGATGGCTTATTTTCCGTTCTGAATCTGCTGGGCAAACTGGCATGGCTGAACCACAGAATGTTTGCGATAGGCTCTTGCAAGTCTGCCTTGAATTGTTCGTTGGGCGTAGCCGGCACTACCAAATCGTGAAAACTGAAGTAGCCGGAGATGAGAACATGGCTGTATCGTTGTTGAAGTACCCTCTTAAATACGAATGTCAGGCGGAAGTCTATCTCTGAGGTGGACGTTGGGGGAGAATAAACAACTACCAAAATGCAGGTGTCGTTCCGCCTTAGTTGCAGACTGCACCAGAGCAGCGTTTCCGAATCGTCCACCGGTTCGCACTGCATATCAGTACAGTAGTATAATACTACCTACCGCCCTTACGGAGGCGATCGTTTTAAATGCGGGACATGTCACGTATCTCGAGTTCGGCTTCGGTGATTTCTGAATGCAGCCAACTTACCGTTATGAATATGGGATCCCAGGCGTATGATGCATGACGTAGCCGCAGTTCGGTAAGCTTGCTCAGTAGACCTTGTGCATTGGTGTACATGCAGGCAAGTTTCTCTGTTCTTGACAATGAGACGTGGGATGTGCGCTTTGAGAAGGATGTTGTGTCGACGGGGTAAAACATCTGCAAATAATCGTTTTATGGGGGGGGGTGTGATGACGAACTCACCTGTGTCAGGTCTAGAGATCCCGCTATTACATCTATGCTGTTCTCCTTATATGTAATGTATGGGGAGTGTTAACCAGTTGTATTGGCCAGCTAAGTGAAGTTATACGAACTGTTTTCTGGAGGTGGTCCGACTAAATGTCTGCTTTCATGTATTTGCTTATGGGAAGCTGCTTTGATCCGGAGCTCGGAAGGAAGGCTTCTACGGCCTGCATACCAGCTCTCTAACATTCTGGTTGACATTTGTCTGGAGTGTAGCACTTCGTTCACGATCCTCGGGCCACTTCCTCTGTAGTTTTGCGACCTGTGTACTCTTCAGATCGACTGCCTTATGACATTTCCCAGGGACAGAGTCTCTCGAATGTATCGCCATTTCTCTTGGTCGCCGGTGGTCTCTTCGCGCTCATCATGCCCTCCAATCTCGGGAACACCGTGTACAAGGATATTCTAGTCATGGATTCCTTTCGGTGTTCTTCCAAGTCATGCTTCGCATGTTTGCGCTCACTGCACGTTAAATCCAGATAAATCCGGATGGAACATGAAACATTCCGAAGGCGCGATGTCGATAACCAGCTAGTTTCTGCGTCCCCAGCGGAATTCGGTAAAAGGCGGAGAATTCTCTGTTCACTGTAGTGCTTTGAGTTTGGGTGACGCGTGATCCGTGTCAATTTGGTGGGCTTAACTACAACGCCTATGATGTCACGTATAGAATTCTACTGGTTCACATCATCGAGTTGGTTTCCTTTTAAGGAATTTGATGTTGAGTCTGGAATGTTGGTGCGGATTATCGATGGTACACTATGTGTAGCTCTGATTGATGTCAGCCGCCCAGCTGGTCTGCATACAACCGGTGGAGGCTGTGAAAATACAACTTCGCCTTCTTCATTTACCTTAGGCCCAGTGGGGGTAACTGAATAACTAAGTTTCAGGTTGGTTTTGGCAGAAATCACGTTGCAACCAACAATAATGTCGACGTCCTTCTGACGTTTTGGAACAGTTTGAAGGGTGGATGAGGCCTTGACCGTACTTATTCCAATTGGACTGGCGGTGCTAGTTTTAGGCGTATTTGGGCATCTGGTGGAGTTGGGTTCGAAAGCCACAGGGAACGCATTATTGTTGCTCTGCCCAGCATTCTTCCCCTGTTTTGCAGCGCAGCCTAATGGAAAGTTATGAGGTTTGTTCATTGTCTAACTTTCAACCGTATCAACTTTGGTTTTCCCTATTTCTTCAGTGATTGCCGGCAGTCTTTCATGTTCCTGCACTAGTTCCTGCACAATCTTTACCAGTGGAATAACCATGCATACTTCACAGAATTATAGAGAATCTGGTTCACTATTCGGTATGTTCAGCTGGCTTACTGTGAGTTTACTACATTTAGAATGAAAACTTGCTTCGGCAGGTTCCACATTGAATTCCGGTTCGTACATTGTTATGGTATGAAGGAATGCCACCTACTACTGACAACGTTGGTGTAGAATAAGGAGCAACTGTTGATTGGTCGCCAAAAGCGATTGCGTTGATCGATGCCATTTCGGTCAGTGGTGTGGTTGTCTATCTCAGTCATTCTCAACCTTTATTCAGCCGTGGTCCTCTTTTGAACCTTTCCATTGCCTATAGCCCTCTGCCCTTGATCATCACAACTTTAGCAATCTGCAACGCCTAACAGTCGCGAAGCTGTGATTTCCAGTGGTGATAATGACATTTGTTAGGATAGACAAAATTGTAGTGTTGGTATCACTGATGTTTCCCTTAAAAACCCCGTTGTTTAATTTTCACAGCTTCAAGATAACATTCATTGTGCAGCAACATAAAGTCAATTGTCTGTAGTTACACAAAAGTCACCATTAATATTTAAAATGATATTTACTTATTGTTGACTTTTAACTCGAATGCATGTCATGAATTAGGAGGTGTAGTAACTTCGTAACAATATGTTTGTCGGGATATTAATGCAGGACTTGAGCCTGAGGACCCTGAGCAAGCTTGCTTACATCCGGCTCCAGACTTGACAGCCAGATTGGGATATCTCCTCTTACTGTGGTGTCCCAACTGTTTCTACTTTTTGTTAAAGAAAGCAGTCTGTTGAATGCACTTGCAAACATGTATGTGGATGGAAAATCAAGGAAATATGTTTCAGCTATTTCCCACAGTCTGGCCATCAGTATATCCAAAAATAACTCTTATGTAGCAGGAATTTCGATCTTGCTACTGTGTCATTCTTAAGCTCTATGAGACTTTCCAGGATTTCAGCTCCTACATTGCAAGGATGCAATTCAAATGGATCCAAAATCTAAACCTGTATTTCCTTGTCAATCTGGTCATGAAACCTGGCTTTGATTTCTTTTCGGAGTTCTTGTATATGACAACATAAACAATTAATTGGAATGTGGAAATTCCTGACGTTCGATATTCCCAGCATGTAGTTCCAGATTTTTAACAAATGCCATAATTAGATGTTTGCTCGAGATGAGGTTACTCAACTTGGCTTGAAAGGTTTTATTCAATAAGTGGAGTTTTTCGAAATCATCAGCCAGATAAAACACATCTGGCTTAACTGCACAGAGTTTTCTTTCATAATCAGTTCCAGCAAAAGAATGATGATGGTGTCCCAGTGGACAACAAAATGACGAATACAGTTGTCCTTGGAGTGCCATCTAACGTCTGTATGCAAAAGTGGAACCTGGAAATCTTCAGTGTTCTCCTCACATAACTGCTGGAAAAGACGATCTTGAAAAGGGTGCGGACTGATATTGATAACTGCTATTATAAATGTTGACATTGGATCTTTTAAACGCTCTCCCACGTTCTTAGCCAATAGGTGCTCGCAGTGAATCCCACAATGAATTATATGAGCAGAAGGGAAGACACTTTTTACATGGGCGATGAATCCTCCGACCACTGCGGTAGCACTAGCTGTTGCATCTGCAGCTATATTTTGCATTGTGATGGTGTTTTCAGGCAGATAGCCATTGACTACCTCGAATATAGGTTGGCCATTTGTATAAGTCTTATATGTCCTGGCAAGCAACATCATTTCCATTAATATATTATCAATGATGAATCGAATATATGCCGCAAAAAGAGTGTCAATATCAGATAAATTAGATTATTCTACTAGTGACGAAAAGTTTCTTGACTGTAGTGAGGTAACTAAGGTACTTTCCATGTCCTGAGCCATCTCATCTGTTCGCATAGATAATTACTGAGTAGAATGGGTTAAAGCGCTTCTTCTGAATTCGTACACATCAGGTCAGACAGTATTATTGTTATTGAAGACATGATAGTATTTTCTCCAACATTTCGTGGACAGCGATATTTGGCACTCAAGTTGCTGCTTTTGGAAGACGCCGTAAGTCCACTTGCTATTTCTGCCCTGTCAGCAACTATTGTCTTTAAAGTTGATATTTTTTCGAAGCTACACCGCAGCTTTCTAAAAATCCACAGGCATTCCGCTTTCGCCCTTATCAATACATCCCATATGATTTTCCACTTTACATAGTCGCATACTTTCATTTGAATGTGTTCTGGCAAATAAAACACATAAGTAGAGTGGGGTTTTGAAGTGATGTGATGAACCCAAATGACCGGTATTCAACGGAGTACTGCCGAAACTTATTGGTTGCCGAGGAGATCCTTTCTGAAATATATCATTGTGAATTGTTAATATGTAATAAACTTATGTTGCTTTTGTTTTAATATTCATACACAATTATCTCGCGTGCATTAAATAACAATATTCGACAACGTGAAACATCTAGGTACTATTACTAATTGGGGACACTTAATTTCTTCTTGCTTGACTGGGAGATTAGAAGAAAAGGCGTTTGGCAAGCATACTTGAAACTCCTGTTGGTGGCTACAAGGTTAAAAGGTATACCTGTAGCAACATTGTTAGAGGCCACCCAAAGGCGCTTTCTGGGGATGGCTTTGAAAATACCGTGGATGGCTAAAATGACAAAAATTTTCTTGACAAAAACCAATGAGGAAAACGAATGAAACATAAAATGACAATACTCACTGGACACATGCATTACAGGAAAGTTGTAGCAGTGGTAATAGGTAAAATGTAGGACAGAAGAGACAAACACGGAAGAAAATGCCGGATAGTTCAAGGAACCTGTATGGGAAGGTCAACAACGAAGCGAATAACGTACACCAGCTATTGTCAAACACGGCGCCAAATAAATAAATAATACTGTTTGTAGAAAGCGGAAGTCACGATTAAAATTCACGCACAATAATGTGCCTCGACGGGGAATCGAACCCCGGTCCACGAATTCCCGGTCCGCTGCTCTACCATTGAGCTACCGAGGGCTGACGTTTAGGTGCGCAAATTTTAATACATGACTTCTGCTTGGTGCGCACCTAATCGTCAGCCCTCTGTAGCTCAATGGTAGAGCAGCGGACCGGAAATTCGTGGACCGGGGTTCGATTCCCCGTCGAGGCACATTATTGTGCGTGAATTTTAATCGTGACTTCTACCTTCTACAAACTGTACACTACCCACAAACATCCAAAATTAATCTACTATCACCCATTGGACATCCGAAGGACAGGTACTTCGGTCCATTGGGAAGTGACGGGTGAGTGAGCCAATCTGCAACATCAGGACAGGTACTGTGAGGTTATTGGCAATACGTCGCGCACCAAGCAGAAGTCATGTATTAAAATTTGCGCACCTAATCGTCAGCCCTCGGTAGCTCAATAGTAGAGCAGCGGACCGGAAATTCGTGGACCGGGGTTCGATTCCCCGTCGAGGCACATTATTGTGCGTGAATTTTAATCGTGACTTCTACTTTCTACAAACTTTACACTACCCACAAACATCCAAAAATAATAATGTGTCAGCTGTACGCCGTAACGGCGCTTCGCTGCCGCGCGACCACCACCAGTCGCGCGCGGGCTGAGTATATCGCGAGGACTCCCACACCTACGCGGATTCAAACCGGGGACCTTATGGTTGCAAACAAGGTGCGCAGATCATTCGGCCACCTGCCGAGATTGCACCAAATGTGTGCCGGCAAATCATTTGATTATTATACTTACAAGAAGTAGCATTATTATGCACACATTATGTTATGTATACTCACTAAAGCAACCGCACATCCTCCCGTAAGATAGTACCCCGCGTGAGCAGAGTAGCCACACGAATTCCGAAACTTGGGGACTAACGTGGCAACCGCCAGACGTACACGCGAGCTGAGATTATATTGTTCCACCATGTTAAATGTCAGTTAAATCTGTTTTCACACTAATAATTTTATAAAACCCCTTCCTTTTCATCATTAGAAATACTGACTGATGGAACACTGCCAACTGAGACTGTAAACGAAAAACACGTAAACTAGCCCTACCGCAGCAAGATCCGAAGGAGGAAGACTGACGGACACGCGAGTGTCACACAGTGGTGGTGTCATGAGGAAAACTCAGTTAGTTTCATTGTGACTTTGTGTCGTAACTGCGGCAATGTACTGAGAAGAGTTCGCTAGGTTCACCGCAGCTTGTACAATAGACTCATCCGTGTTTTGAGTAAAGCTCAGTTAGTTCACTCTGGATAGGCTTCAAAGTGCTGAGGAAGAATCGGGTGTTAGTTGCGCAGTCTAAGTCGCCGTGTGGTGATTGTATGTTTAAGATGAGCCCGGCGAAATCTGCGCAACTTCAGCAGAGCTATGCCAGCTTTGAAACAAAAAGTCGGCTCAGACTGGCTTACAAACCTTCGTAAACAAGCACGTGCGCTCGCCTTATTCATTTCACTGGCCTGTAGTTACCAGTGGGGACTGGTACGCTGGCAGAAACTAGTAAAAAATTATTTTTAAATGAATTTTTATTTTTGTTATAACAACCCACTTTTCATAACACCGCCCCCATGATCCCCCATGGCCCCCGCATGACCCCCTAAAAAATTTTCTCATCCCAGGGCCTCACGGGAATTCCCTGTACCCCCCCGTTGAGAATCGATAGTTTATCTGACTCCGTATTTTCAAGGTCAACGTGTTCGGTGTGTGCACAGCTGGCAGACTAGGATGGAGCGGATGCATGATTTGCTCGTTATGCTCTGAGATTTAATTAAAGAGAGTAAGCGATGAGGACACAAAATGCCAAATCTCTAGTTCGCTTAGTGCTCGACAGCTGTGGTTGAAGGCTCGTCGTGTAGATCGCTGAGTTGGTTTTCGCTGTCTGGGGTTCGGAAAATGCCTCGATTCCGTTTCTGTGGGAAAAGTGAAAAAACCGACATGTTGAAATTACAGATGCTCCATACAAGTTAGATCCGAGAGATAGAATGCATTAAATAGCGCTGATGAACCTGGATCAAACGAATGTAAGCACCATGTGTGTGATGAGAGGTGTCAGTAAATCCGATTAGAGTACGAAACCGGATTTTTTTTACGTCCGACTGGTGCACTGCGAAACATGCGAAAAAATAGATCTAAAGGGCACGTGGAGATCCAGGCGTTCGTAGGGTGCTTAGTAAGACCAGACATTAACTGCCCGCAAGGTGTCATGTTGCCCTGCATGAACGCCTAGTGTTCGTCAAGGTCTTGCTGAGGGTCACAACTAAGGGTGTCGACCAGGGAAGCTTGATAGCTCTGCTGAACTAAGAGAGTAAGTAGTTTATTTGTATCCATCTTACAATGCTTCGTTTTCGGGGACCCTCAGAAACTCATGCAGATGTTCGCACAGACAAGAGCATGGTCTGAGTCAAGAAAACTGGACCAGCTGGATCTGCAATCCTTTACACAACCCCTACATCTGAAACTGATTGCGATATGATCAATCTGAGACCATGATCGAGATGCAGAATGGAGTCGCCAAGTTGGGGAACGTCTACTCAAATGCCGAAAGTTGGTGCTCGAGAGAAAAGATGATTACATCTGCATGGTGTGAGAAGTCTCTCTCTATTATCTGAGCGGCTCTCATCCAGCGCATGGTGACCACTGAGGTAGCTTCCGCATGTCAGCAGACGACCGACCCGTGCGTTGTGATCTCCAGCAAAGAAACAATGGCGGATTTGCAAGCTCTGCTCAAGAGCTGGTAAAGTTCACGATAGAAAGC
This sequence comes from Dicrocoelium dendriticum, assembly GCA_944474145.2. Lineage (NCBI taxonomy): Eukaryota > Metazoa > Platyhelminthes > Trematoda > Plagiorchiida > Dicrocoeliidae > Dicrocoelium > Dicrocoelium dendriticum. The sequence goes on from OX104064.1 coordinate 84,805,968, forward strand.
GTTCTTGATCGAGTCGGGACTGCAGTCACTGGGAGCGTAAGCAGAGACCAGAAACAAGTTGCATCTCTCCTCACGATATCTGTTGATTCTGCATTATCCCAGAAGCCGAACTGCACACAGTCGGCTATTAACCGGAAATTAGTCCAGCAGTGCGGCCTCGGCTTGTCTGCTTAGCGCTACGCCAAAGCCAGCCAAGTCCGCCACAGCTGCCACTGTGTCACCAGATAGACCTAAGTGAAACATGGCTACGCGGTCGGTGGGAGATCTCAACTCAAATACCGTACTGGAGTCTCGCAAGCGTGTTTCAGAAACGCAGCGAGCATCGATGGCAAGTGATTCCATGGTGTGCATAAGACCAGCTTGCTGCCCGATCCGCATGATTGTACGTACATTGAGGCATGCCAGGCGGAACGAGTTCCGAGACTGAAGGTGGGCTACTGGACGAATTCTGTTGACATCGACGAAACCATCGGGAGTAGGGTCATAGAAATAGGAATCAGCTGGTAACGGATAACAGTGATTGGTAACAAGTGAACAGATAGCATGTGAATAAAGTGTGCAGATGGCAGAAGTTAGGGCAGCTGAGCTCAACATAGTAGACAAACAATTCATGGCTAGGTGAGGTCACTAACTAAAATAAATAAATAAATGAATTTGTATATTTACCGACAGACGGTACACGGCCCCATAAGTGGGAGCGATCATTTGTATAGTGAATAAGTTTCATGGCTTTGCGCCGTAAATCATAAAAGTAAAGATAAGTTAATTAATAGAATTTCGGATCATGATTCTTTTCCTCGGGTCCTAGACCCCTGCACCTAATATGTAAAAGTTACGGATGTTTGTATCATCAGGAGTAGATAATAAATGGGAGGGGTTACTAGACTGCACAGACACAGGATTTGGCATGGTAGGTAATTATATGTAGTGGTAGTAGTAATTGTAAGAAAATATCTGCTCATTTGTTTTTTATACCAACTTCTCTCAATATTTCTAGAGTTTGCTGTGAGTCAAATGTCAACACATTTGGTATAGTGAGGAACGTCTGAAAGGAATTTCGTAACGTGACATAGCTTGTACGCATGCGTATCTGTAGGGGTAGTTTGTTCCACAGATCAATGAATCTCACTAAGAAGAAATTCGATCGAGTTTTATGACTTGAAATGTTTGTGCGTATCAAGTAGCCGGCATTTCGTGTGGGGTAGAGTGCAGTCTTTCGTAGTTCAAGTGCGGTGCTGTCTGCGTAAAATAGTTGGTTTATAATGTTGTAGAAGAGAACGGGTTGTTCTTTAAGTGTCTCAGTCACAGAGAATCAACTTGAAGTTTTCGACAGCGATCATAATAAGTCAGGTTTGAGCGACGCCCCATGACCAGCTTGCCAAATGATCGTTAGACATTTTCCAGAGCCGTTCTGTCATTCTTCCTCAAGTGGCTGTGAACGACAGTACAATATTCCAGATTCGGTCTTACGATTGTCATGAATGACTCAAGTCGTGCTTCAGGTACGGAGACACTTCTGGTGATATATCCGCATAACCGCCTTGCTTTTGCAACCTGATAAAGTACATATACGGAGAAATTGAAAGAGTTGGAGTACCTAATTCCTAAATCCCGAACTGAATCAGACGTTGGGTTCATTTTTCCGGCAAGTATGATAGAGCCTTCTGGGATGCGGCATCTGCATCCAAGTACTTGGGATTTCACTGCGGAAAACTTCATTGATAAACGCTCACTAGCTATATTTAGTGCGGATAGGTCATCACAGATGTTTCTCAAGCATATTTGTAGTTGGTCTGGATGAAATGAGTAAACCAGTTTGATGTCATCTGCAAACAGAAATGGGTGTCCATGTTTGATCAGGTCACATATATTATTTCCAGCTTATAGTGACACCCAGTGACCGGAAATGAAGCTTTTATCACGTTGGTATAGATATCTTCTGAGAGCAACGGGTCCTTGTGCGGGATAAATGCGGGCACATTTCTTACACACATTTGAGGCAAATTATGTACACCACGTTGCCGAAAGATGGCGGCTGTAGGCTAGACAGTTTCAAAATAAAGCGAATACATCGGTTTCACGAGCAACATCTGGAGAACTTTGGAATCAGGCTGACAAGGTGGTGGTGTCGGTTGGGTGAGAGACATCGTTCATTACTGAGCATGACGCACCAAATGGACGAACCACGTCATATTCATTAATTCAACTCTGTCTAAATTTGCCATACGGCGCTCAACGACTTTGGTTTCCGCTACTCATGCACCTTCTTCGCATGCCACTTATTCATTTAGTACTAATCACTCTTGTCCCTTAGTAGCCGATCCCTGTTTCCATGATTTTACTCCCAATGCTTTAGTTAAGGACCACAGAGCTCACCCAGTGGTCCTTCTTCGGCCTCGATGCCCGTTCCATCTGACATACTACAATGTACATACACTAATGGAGATCGGGCAGCAGGCAGTCTCGCGCGCACCCTGGAATCCTTCGCCATTGATGTTTGCTGTCTTTCCGAAACCCGCTGGCAAGAGCTCAGTACTGTGATAGATTGGTACTCCCCTGGGCGGACCAAGGAGTCATATATCACCTATCTGTCTGCTGACATAGAAGTAGCCGTAGCAAGCTAGGTTGGCATTCCCATAGCACTAAGTGGCAAAGCCGAAGCTGCACAAATGGACCGATTCATGATTTAAACGTTTATTACTAGAACGGCTCGGCTCTTCTGCGCATGCCTGAGGTCAGTTTGCTTAGACACATCATTTGATCAGGAATTTTTATTTTATCAACAATTTCCATCCCGCGCGACTTGTTAAGCATTGTTTTTTACCCGTAGTACACCATTGTTCCATTGTTCCAATAGCCGACTTCGTGTAGTTTGGCTTCGGGGGTCATGCAGAACCAATAGACGTATTGCGTATACCCGTTCAGCGTCTTCCGTGTCTTGTCTTGTTCGCGGTTAATGGACAGGGATGGAGAAGGCGGCATGGTTGACAGTCTGCAACTTAGAGAGCAGAAGGAAAAAGCCGAGGAAACAGCCGGCCTCAGCTGCTGCATGTCGACTGCTTGGATGGGGTACCAAAGATGCTGAGTGCCTCTGGTCGGAAAACTTGGAATATATGGTTCAAAACGGAACTCAGTGACGGTTATGTGACACTGCTTGTTGTTGTGGTCCTATTTCCCTTCCCCAATAAAAAACCTCGCCAAAAGTCAACAAACATGAGTGGAAAATGGACAAAAATATTGCAATTTTCTTTCTTCTCTAATCTTGTTCTTCTATTCCGCCATGGTGGCGGTGGTGGTCGCGTGGCAATGAAACGCCGTTACGGCCTACAGCTGGCGATTTATTATTATTCATTTATTATTCCGTCATGGTTCCGACGGCACAATATCTGCACAGATTATCATATATATATATGTGGTTGGCGGCATCCGTTTTCTGGATTTGCCTGTCTCTGTGACAAGCCACAGGACGCCTGTGCCTACAAAGGGGACCATGGAAGGCTTGCGCTGCACCAGCGACAGCTCCAACCACACACCCCACATCCAGTGTAAACCCGAAGCAATAACACCGGGAGGCATGTGGATGGGAGCCACGCTTCATCAACGGAGCCGGCCCACACTCCTTCACAGGCAAACATAAGCACGCTGTATTTGGGGAATCAAGTGCACACAAGGCGGTGGCTGGATCGCAGTCCGCTCCACACTGAGTGCATGAAACCGCTCTTCGATCCTAGCACGACCACAAGGACCGTGCACCTCGTCATCTCCAACAACGACCAACTGTCTCCTGGAGCCAGTGTGGACGAGGTAGTGAGTAATAGACAGGTAGGCACCTTGTCAACATGCAAATATATATATATATATATATATATATAAATATATATATATTGACGTTGTGGGGAGAGATGTAACTTGTTGTGATCTCAGTGTATGCTCAGAATGACTGCAGCAGCAACTTGGTCAAAGAAAATTTTTATCGTGAACTTCACCAGCTCCGCAGCAGAACTTATACTTGGGGTATTGATGTCCTTGCTGTAGTTTCAACGCACGGGCCTGTCACCTATTATCATATAAAGTCACTGCGGTGGTCAACATATTATTATATTATTATTTATTCACAAGTTTGTGGACAGACAAGTGTGCCATCCGAACCATGGTGGTATGGAAATGAGAATGCAATGTTCAACGAGGAGAGAAAGAAAGAGTAAAACGTTAGAAAAATGTTTTTTTTTCACTTCCACACACGCCGTTTTGAGCTTTTTCCGTTTTCATGTTGTGTTCAACATTAAAAAACACAGGATGAAGAGGTGGTAGAACAGCGTTGACGCCACTGACTCCTATTGCGGGCCATATCCTCCAAGAATTCCAACCATTGGGAATCGGCTTCACTTTGTACTTAGCCTAAAAGACGCACAGATTCAACTAACACTAAGCACGAAGTTAAGATTTTCATACTCCTTTTCCAGGTCATCGGTTGTCCGCCGCGGCTCTTTTTCCATTCGCGTCCAGGAAGTGCAAATAATGCGTGACGTGGAAGGCGGTGGGTTGGCATGCGCAGTACGTGACCAAGTCAACGCAATTGGTGCTGGATGATTATGCTCTGGAGACCAGGACTGTCCACTCCCATGAGTTGGCTTCTAACTTCCGCGTTGCTGACATGGTGCTGCCACCATACGCGAGCAATCGAACGCAAGCAGCGGTTGTCGTAAGTAGATAGTCGTCTCAAATCTTCCGATCGAACACGCCAGGTCTCACAACCGCATAGTAGGACAGCACAGACTGTGGCATTATACACTCGGCCTTTGAGCTTGAAACTGACGTCGCGACGACGCCACAAGTGTTTCAGATTAGTAAATACAAGGCGAGCTTTGGCAATTCGTTGTGAAATTTCATCGCCAATACCGCCACCAGCCGTAATGCAACTGCCGAGGTAAGTAAAGCTGTTAACAAGCTCTAGGCTGACACCCGAAATGGTGGGTGTAGGCACAGAAGCCTGCCAATCCTGGAGCAAAGCTTTACGCTTGGATGGAGCAAAATACAGACCGTAGTTAGATGCCTCTATCGCTAAGCGGTTCGGAATATTTTGAATAACCTGCGAGTCGTCCCCCAGCAAAGCGATGTCATCAGCATAGTCCAAATCCGTGACTCTACTCCCGGGTAGAAGCTCAACGCCGCAGCTCCGGGCTCCTTCCAATGCGCTATGTAGGACATATTCAATGGCAAGTTGAACAGGAACGGCGAGATAGGGCAACCTTGGCGCACTCCATTGGTAACGGGGAAAGATAGGAGAAAGCCTTCCATAAGCTCTAAATTTGCCAGAGATATGACTATACAGCTCCTTCAGGAGTATGACAAACTTGTCTGGAATGCAGTTTCTTAGCAGACAGTTCCACATTGACGACCCATCTACTGAATCAAAAGCGCCTTGGATATCCAAAAACACCACCATTGTTGGTCTTCGGTGGATATGACGGTGGTCGAGAATTTGAGGCAGCATGAAAATTTGGTCAACGTAACCACGGCCAGAAGGAAAGCCAACCTGTTCCCCACGACATAAACTCTCGCGGGTAACTGAGAGCCTACGCAGTAGAATGGACACAAAGAGCTTGGACGCGACAGAGATAAGTGATTCCTCGGTGGTTGGGTGCATTCACTACGAGAGCCCTTCTTGTGGATCGGAACCATAACAGATTCTCCCCATGAGTTAGGAACCTTCTCATCGCTCCATATCTTTGTGAAAAGTGATAGAATTTCGGTGACAATTAAATTCCCCCTATGTTTGCATAAGTCCGGAGGAAGACGGTCAAGGCCAGGAGCTTTGTGGCGTTTCAGAGTCTGTATTTCTCTCTGTATTTCTGCTTCAGTAGGAGGATCTATGCAGACTGACCAAGGATCACGTGATGGCAGTAGATGTGTACCCGGTTGTGCTGCGCAATTAAACTGTAGCTCAAAGTACTCTGCCTAGCGATCCAAGCGTCTGACTGATAGCCTGAACTTTGCGTTCGGTGTATCTGATGAGACAACACAACCTGCAGTTATTACCAGCAGGCAGCAACTTCCATTTCCTTGGTTTGTTTAGACCACCAGGATACAGGATCACGGCGAAGACTCACCTTCATTTATCTGGAACTAGAACGACGGAGTTCAGTGTGTGCTCATCGAGAGTAGCCCAGCTAATGGAGAGAGACTTCTCACAGTGCGTGAAATAAATTGGTAGTTTCTTTCGATCACCAACTTCAGGCATTCGAGGAGACGTTCTGCTAGTTGGCGACTCCCTTCTGCGACTCAATGATGGTCTCAGATTGCTCAAATCGCAGCCAAATTCAGAAGGTGGGGTAGTATAAAGAACTGTAGATCCATCTGGTTCACATTTCCAAACTCAACCCATGCATTTGTCTGCGCGAACATCTGCATGAGCTTCGGTAGGTCCCCGAATTCCAATCACTGGTAGCTGGAAATAAACCATCTACTCACTCAGTTCAGCAGATCTATCATTCTCCCTGGCCGATGTACCCACCTGCGACCCACCGCGAGAGTGATGGACACCGGACGTTTATGTAGATGGGCACGTTCTCTTCCGGACACTCAGTCTTTGGTCTTCCTCATCACTGTACAAGGCCTGGCTCTCCGCGCGCGCCCCGGGTCTATCTGACCGCTACACAAATATCCCAGCGGAGTTCACTGGTAACGAAGCCCCCCGCTATCAGTCGGCAGCTCAAACAAAGTCTACGCAATGATTGCGAAACCTGATGGTCTCAGTGTGCTTCGGAAATGGAGGCCGTTCCTTTGTCTGGAAAAGCTCGCAAGGTCGTCCAGCTCACTCGATCCACTGGCTACAAGAAGCCTGATGTCACTGAGACTATTTGCTAAGCGGAGGGTTCGCCGATTGCCAACCAACGAAGATGCTTGGATCGGTGTGCCGAACATTTGCATTCCAAGTTCTATTTGCATTCAACATCTACTTGCATGCCCTGTAAACACAACCTTCGCCCTGGGATGTCACACTTGCTCCACCCAGCTAAGCAAAAGTTTGACTTGCGTGTCGACACTTAAAGCTTTTCAAGACTTTTGGCTCAGTGTGACTTCCTCCGGAGCTGTTATACTATGGCGGCGCAGTTATCATCAGCCAGCTAACCTCTGTGTTCTCCAAAAGCTGGTACGAAGGAAAGGTGACTTCTTCCTGGGTCGAATTACTTGTTGCCCTGACTGTCAAGAACGGCAATTGCATTTCATAAACCAATCACGCTGGGTAGTAGTCTCATTTTGGTTGCCGTAAGCTATTGGCATCCATTCTACTACGTAGACTATCCTTGATTCGTGGATCGAAGTACTGGGAAGTACTAGCTGGGTTTCATTCTGGCCGTGGATGTGTGCATCAAATATTCACGCTCCGCCAAATCCTCGAACATCGCAACCCCTTCCAAATGTCTACCATCGTTCCCTTCTTAAACATCCGTGCTGCATTCGACTCGATTGACCAACCTACGCTAATGCATTGCTTGCTGAGGAACGGGGTCTTGGAAAAGTACACTACCATCCTATGCGCAGTCTATCTCCACGGTTCCACAAATTGAAGGTCTATATCAAGTCTTCTCCGTCCTTCGCTGTCAATGGCAATGTATGAAATGGTGGCCCTATGTCCCCTTTCACAGCAATATTGCCATTGAAAATGCACTATCGAGATACCTGGATCGTTGTCAACAGTTTGATCTGCAGCTATACTACCGGACAAGCGAGTGACCAAATTAGAGTATGCCGGTGACGTCACCTTACTTAGTGACGAATCTCAGAGTATGCAACCCATTCGGAACCATTTAGTGATTGAGGTATCTACATGCGGGATGTGCTTTGCCGCATCAGATTATAAAGTGCTGCTCCAGGATTTGCATTCACATATTCAGGTGCTCCCTCTTGAAGGTACACAGCTTAAATAGGTTGATAGCTCTGTCTACCTGGGATAGTATTACCAATGGGAAGGAAGATTCTCTCAACATCAACAAAGCTCGGTCGGCGGTTGTCAACCTGAAACACATGAGACGTCGTCCGGATGTCTCCCTCTTGCTAAACTGTCGTATGTATAATGCTACCGTTCGGACGATGTTGCTATATGGAAGCAGGTTGTGGGCAGTACGCGTGGATGATATGCGTCAGCTCTGGGCCTTCGGCAATAGATTCTTGAGAAGGATTGCCAGTGTTTGTTGGCAACAACGAATCTTAGTGATTTCGAGCATTCCATTCAACAAGCTGATTTTGCTCAGCCAGTTAAGATGATTCGGTTACATCCTATTTATGTGAGCTGAGCGTTTGACCCATCGCGTCCTGTTCGGTTGTGAAGGACACGGCTTGAAGACACCACGTGGTGGTCAGCCGTTTACCTGCTGATGCTATATTGAGTCATTGAATTCATGTATTGCTGCCGTTGACTCCGCATGTATGACTGGTTGGAGACCAAAAACCAAAGAGTACCGATGGCCCGAAACATTTCAGAGAGCGGTGCGCAATCGAAACCAATGAGAGAACTGTACCTACATGTTTAGGTTCAGATGCTTAATACCGAGCAATTAACCATGGTAAACAAAATCACGAAAATGATGTGTGAAAACTGAAGAATGTTCTGTTCTTCTTGCAACATAATAGCTGAAGTAAGTTTTTCATCATCAGTTTGTGTGTAATGATGATCATACGGCGATTCTGCCTGCCATCTTTCGTTGATTTCCATGGTTTTGGTTGATGATACATCTATTCATTTGAGTGCTGCTTACATACATACGTACTGGCTGATGTTTATGTCGCATCTATTGTGCTTCTGTGCCACAACTGGGCTAGAGCGAGTGGTTCCATCCAGTATGGAGCGGGTTACAACCAAGCCACCTGGTGTGCTTATGGTACTCAGGAATGTTGTCGCTGTGCATGTTGAAGGCGTGCGACCTACCTACGTTGATGAAATGTAGCTCCCATCCACATGCCTACCGGTCTTATTCCTTCGGGTTTACACTGGATACAGGTGTGTGGTGCAGCGCAAGCAACCCATGGTCACATGGAGACCGCAGTGACAGGCTAATCCGAAGTTCTATGCCGACAAGCACTAGATTGTGATAGAGACCGTGGGCGTCAACCCACATGAAGCATCAGCCCAGAGCAAATGCATTGCATCTTTCAGCTCCACTAAAGTAAGAAAATAGTTTTGCTCAGATGGTGACTGTGTTAGCAAACAACTGGAAAAATAATACCAACTCGACATTAAAACTTTATAACCATTACACGAATACTTTAAGCAATGTCTAGTTTACATAATTATATGCTCGAAACATAACAGGTTGTCTCAAAATCAATTGAACTTTGTTCGTTGCTATTCCTGAATTGGCTGCCAGTTATAGATAAGGGCACTCCGTGGAACTAGAATCTTACCTTGTCTAATTATTTTACATTTTAGCACTTGTATGCTCCATTGGTACATGATTTACATATTATTCGCGGATGCTTGTTCCAGGAGCTCTTACAAAACTGAACCTTAACCATTCATTGGTGTATAATACACATTCTTGACTTGTAAAGAGAGCAGCAAATCGGTCGACGCTTGTCGAACCTGCATGACATACTAGACACGGATGCACCAACATAAATTATGGTGGCATTCCCGTTCCGTCGATTAAAATCAAGAAACTACCAATTGTCAGACAAGGAAGGTCAGGGACAAAACCAGCGGACTTTGTAAGCAACATCCAGGGCGCTATAAAGATCGGAGACAGGGGTCTGTGAAGTTTCGTCACCGCTTTGCCTTCCAATAACAACCGTTCATCACCATCTGTGCCATTCCAGAATGGTCCCAAAGCTGGGACAGGTTTCACCACACAAATCGACTAATGAGCAGGTTTTTGTGGGTTGGGCTATCTCATTCTCATTGAACCCCTCGAGGACGCAATCATCGACAGCTGAACGATATCGGTACTGGAGACGAGAGTTGAATGCTCCATGTCAACCGTAGCAGGAAGGGTTACTAGATAGCAGCGGATGAAACGCAACTACAAGTCCCGAAAGGCGAACTGCATTGTAAAAATATGCTACTATCAGTCCGGCGGGATCACCGGGTCATTATCTATTGGGAATTGCCACCTGACAATTCCGCATTGATTTGCTCTGTTTACTGCCAACAACTGCAAAAGGTGATCGACGAATACCGAATAAAGCGTCCAAGAGCGGATGTAATCCTTCTGCTGTATGACGACGCACTTCTTCATGTGGTAAATTTGACGCTTCGCAAAATTCAGGAGTTCGGTGTCGAAGCTCTTATGCATCCAGTATGTAGCCCGGATCCTGCTCCTACTGGTTACCACCATTTTCGCTGGCTACGCAGTCACTTCAAGGATCAGAAATTTGATAAAGGCGATCACATCGTAACGTACTTTACCCACTTGTCTGACAGCTAAGCCTTCAGATTTGCGTTGATCAGGGCCCCTTTCTGTCGAGCACCAGCTTTTGGTGATCCTGGCGCTAACGTGTAACCTGGAGACTTTCACCACCTGGTTAAATACCATGTGGTGATGGTGGTGGTGGTGCGTTAAATACCATTCACTACGCAAGGCTACTAACGCTGAGCTCAAACAACTTCTCCGGGAAGATCGCGAGGCTTGGTGGATGCAGCGGGTCATTGAGATGGAGCAAGCGGCCAAGTCGGGGAATTTCCATAAGCTTTCCTCCTGATCCGATCTACTGGCGGTAAAAGGTCGACTATAAGCCAAGATTTATGCGAAACCAATGGCGTGCCAATCCACTGCCAAAAACGTCGACTCGAGCGTTGAGCCGAGCGCTTTGACCAGCAGTTTAATTGGTCAGCAGCACCAATGAGTTCTCATTCTGCAGCCCAAAGCGCTCCCCGGTGTGTAGACGCTTCACCACCATCCGAAGCTTAGGCTGCCCACGAGGTTCGCCTCTTAAAGCGCTACAAAGCCTCTTGCTCAGATGAACTCGCACCGGTTCTTTTCAAAGATGGCGGCCCATCACTTGTTCAGGAGTTAACTACTCTCCTTTAAGAGATCAATGTCAATGAAGTTATCCCATCTGATTGGAGCCTAGCGCATTTCGTGCCCGTGTTCAAAAAGGGTACCCGAATTGACTGTACCAACCACAGAGGAATTAGTCTCATCTGTGTTGCTTCCAAGGTGCTCGCAGCTCTGCCGCTAAGGAGGCTGAGCCTGGTACGCGAATAGAAGATACGTGAAGAGCAAGTTGGGTTCCGTTTAGGACTGAGTTGCATCGATCACATCTTTACACCGCCAAATACTCGAGTGTCGTCAAACATTTGACCAGCCAACCATCGTTGTCCTCTTAGACAAACGAGCCGCATTTGATTCAGTCGACAGAGCTGTTCACTGGAGTTGTCTACTGAGAAGGGTAGTGCCCGAGAAGTATGTCACCTTACTTCAAATCACCGACTCTCTATATTCGGGCGGAGTGCGGGTGTACGGCATACTTTCGCTTCCCTTTGGTATCATCAGTGGCGTAAGACAGGGTGGCCCAGCATCCCCCATCTCGTTCAATTTCGCTATAGACGAAATTTTGGAGTGTGCTCTAAAGAACGGCGAACCCAGCTGCGTCGAGCTGCATCCGAGGACCGGCTTCGGGATTTGGAGTATGTAGGCTACATCGCAGTACTCTGCGCTTCCTCACAGGTCACCCAAAATGTTCTGTGTAGATTGGAGATGTCTGTCTCCCAGTTTCGAATGACCTGCGCACCAAGGAAATGCAAGGATTTCCTGCAGGACCGGCTAGACGCTGCTCCTGAACTTTTACTTCTAGGTCATTCCTTGGAAGTGATGGACAAGTTAGTTTACCTCGGAAGCTGCCTCAGCTCTAGTGGTTTAACGGATGTGGTCTCTTTGCGCATCTCCAAGGTTGTTTTTGCCAATCTGCGCCATCTCTGGCGCCGAGGTGATCTAAGCGGAGCTCTGAAGGGCCGAGTTTTCAATGCCACAGTGAGAACGGTTCGCTTCTATGGCTGGTAGACTTGGCCTGTTCGCGCAAAGGATGTTGAAAGGCTGTCTGTTTTTATCACCACTACTTTTGGAGCATAGCTGGTGTATGATGGCAGCATCACACTGGGAATGAAGATATTGCACGACGGATTTTCAGATCAGACAGACTTTGAGGTCCACTGCGCAGTATAATTTCTCTGCGCAGACTTCAGTGGCTTGGGTATTCTCCGCGTGCCTAGTCATCGCTTACCTCTCGGTGCCCACTTCGCGCACGCAGAAGTCGGCAGAAGCTAAAGCAAGGTGGTCAACGTATGACTTGGGCAAGGAGCATGAAGGAGTTAACGTCAAAGTTAGCCGAGGTCGGGTGTTCTGGGCTCCCTGGCTGGAGTTTGAAGGATCCGGAACACACATGGCTGGAAACGCTCGTGCATATGGCAAGAAATAGTATACAATGGTGGACTCGTTGTGACTCACTATTCCCATGAACATCGCTTATTTTCCCTCTATCTTCTTAAGTTTATTGTATTTTCCACACCTTGTGGCACTATGCCAGTTGTACAACTGACTGTGGGGGCTGTTTCATGTGTAGCCGTATTACTTTAAATAGACATTTGTTTAAATCTGCATATGTTATTGTTCCTGATTTTTTAGTTTCTTTAAGAACTTAATCCTGCCAATTACTTTATTATCTGTTTTGGATCCATTGTAAAAAGTGTGAACAAATTGATCATATTTTTGTGGTCCTGTTGTGCACATTGATCAGACCATATAGTTGGACTGCAGCTCGAATCGCCGATGAATATACCATTATATATATATATATATATATATATATATATATATATATATACCGGAATTCCGTGACCCGCTATCACGTGCCTCCTCACCCCATGCGTTATAGTGCTAGCTGGCTGATCCGGAATTGCCGCGGCTTCAGTCCAGCGGGAGAAGTGCTCATTCATCACGAGTATGTATTGAATACCCCGTCTCGTTAACGGAAAAGGCCCCACCATATCGATTGACCACAACTCACCAATCTCGGACACTGGAATCGCGAGCATAGGTTGTGGTATTCCTCGATTATCTCCCCTCAAGAGCTGCCACTGATAGTACGACAGCACATATGTATCGACGTCCTTTTTCTTACCCGGAAGGTAAACTCGCTTCCTAAGCAAATCATATATTCTGCTGCATCCGGTATACGCCAACTCGTGGCAAGAGATCACAAAGATTTTCCGCAAATTCGGTGGGATCACCGGCACCGAGATAGCGCCTGGCCCTTCTGTCCACATCAGAATTCCGGCTTCGTTGACTTGCAGGTTTTCCAGGTCCTGTGCGAACGGCCCGAATTGGTTGACTTGGCTTTTGGTTGTCACAGTTTGATTCATCATTCGTGCTGCTATCAGCCTGTTTAGGAGCCTATGCTTTCGTTGCTCAGCTGCCAATCACCTCGGATCCTGCTCCAGCACCAAACCACTGACACCGAAAGCAACGTTCGGCAAGTCGTCGTCACTCATCAGGCGTGAGAAAAATATGTCGTTCCGTTGTCCCTTGCTGATATGTGGCTTATCGTGAAGTCGTAGTATTGTAAGCTCAGCGCCGAACTAGCCAATTTGCCTCTGGGGTCTTTGGAGGACCTAATCCATTCCAACGGTTTGTGATCTGTTTCGACGTGAAAGCGTTGACCCAGTAAGTACGCCCGCCACTTGTCCAGCGCCCAAACAATTGCCAGACACTCCTTCTCTACTGTTGAATACTTGCGTTCCGATGGCGTTAAAATTCTGCTAGCGTATTCAATCGTCCCCTGCTTTTGCTTCAGTACCGCACCGATTCCGACGTCACTTGCGTCTGTGGTCACCGTGAACGTTTCTCCGGCGATCGGCAATTTCAACGTAAGATCCTGCCTTCCCATTTCTTTCTGAATGTCGTCAAACGCTCGCTGAGCTTCTGGCGTCCATGTGAATTTCTTCCCCTCTCCTAACAGGTCGTACAAAGGTGACGCCAAACTGTTAAAATTCCTGACGAATTTACTGTAGTATCCGGCGCGGCCCAAAAATGCCCTAAGACTGCGCTTCGTGGTATGAATTGGGGTGTCTTGAATTGTCAATCTTTTCCCGACAGCGGCTTCAGCTCCCCCTTACCCTCCTTGTGACCAAGTAGTGGCACGGACGTTTTCCCGGTTTGAGACTTAGGCGCATCTATCCGTAATTCCGACTGTTGGACCCCTTGCAACATTGCTTTCAAATGACGGCAGTGTTCTTCTGATTCACTCTATATCACGATATCGACTCCATACACGGCCACATACTCTAACCCATCCAGAAAGCGGAGCACCAAATGCCGGCAAGTGAACGGGGTATCAGGTAATCCAAACGGCATCCTTTTAAAATGGTACTGCTTCTTGCCAACTGTAAACGCGGTCTTCTCGTGGGCCTCCTGTTTGATCGCTAGCTGTCAGTAGCCAGCTGTCATATCCTATATTGCGAATATCTCTGAATTCTGCAGTTGGTAGAAGATGTCTGTGACTGCTGGCAGCAGGACAAAACGACTCAGCGAGATTTCGTTCAATCTTCTGAAGTGCACGCCAAAGCGGTATTTTCCGTTGAGCTTCTACATCAAAATGACTGGGGTTATACGGGATGTGAGCCTCCTCGATTACACCCGCATTCAACATGTGAGCCTGTCTTTTGACCTCAGCCTACAGGTGGATTGGGTCCATGCGGCCGATACGGCTGCCGCAAACGCGGAATTTTATGTTCGAACCAATCACAAAACCCGCAGGAGCTGTTATGGTCTGTGAGGAGAAGTTCGTATTTGCCGACGAGCGATTGCAGGGCCGGGTTAGTGTAAAATGGTAACGACTGAGCACACCCGTGTGCATAGTTCTTTACCAGCGAGGGGTATAGACCCGTATTACGTTATCAGCTTACCTCTTTTCAGATCGACGATAGCCTCATTGGTTTGAAGAAAGTCTGCATCCAGAATGGTCTGTTTCGCCTCCAGCGGCACAATGAAGAGATGGTTGCATCTATGACTCCCGATCCGAACCACGTTCTCCGACATACCATTTATGCATATCTTGTAACCACCGACCGCCTTCAAGATCACGGAACACGATTGGGTTTTCACTCCATCTTGATGGTTGACCAGCGAGACTGCGGCTCCTGTATTGATTAAATAACTCTCTGTTGCTTCATTCACCTCTGTCATCGCTTCAATCACACCTAAGTTCAGGACCACAAGTATGCACTCTCCAAAACGAGAACAATATTGTTTGTAACTGCTAGTTGATACAGAGTGTACTGCGCCTTGGTAGGCATTTCCGTTTCCAGTGTTCCAGGTTCCCACAAAACAAGCATGGTCCGATTGGCCACGACCTCTGACGGGTGATTCGCAGTGATCCGATGTCTTGTGTAATATGCTCCAACTTGTCTTGTAACCTGTCCAATCGCTCGTTATGCTTTCGGTCTCCAATTGGCAACGCTGCAGTTGGCTCCTGTACCAACTCACCTGCCATGTGAGAAAGTTCCACTACACCGGTTCTTTGGATGACGTTCACAACCGCAATCGATCCTCCATCATTAGGGGTAGACTGTCCAGAAACTGCCCGAACTAAGTTGCTATTTTGACGCGTCATCGAAATCTGGCAGCGCCCGACCCAACAAGCTGCCGAGGTGGACCGCAAACACGACCGCATCTGCTCCTAACCCAAGCCGGGCTGCCTTGACTCGTCGCATCGCATACTGGCGGTCGGCCGGACTGTCGAACCCTGCGACCATCGCCTCCTTCGTGGTGGCCCATTTCAACTTGACTGGGCCTCTTCTTGCCGCATCCGCCTATCCTTGGTTAGCTCGAAGCGCAAACAGTGTCACCCGATCCTGCTTCCTCGACATAGAACCCCTCCAGGAATATCAGTACATCGTCATGTTTAAATGGCTCGGGAAACGTCACCACCTTTCAAGCCTGGTTGGTCGCGGCGCCAAACGTGCAGAATGCAGTGAGAACGAGGCAAGTGCTACGAAACTAACATATACAAGGTATAACATTTCTAACATAGAACAGTCAGACTTATTTGAGTACATCATTCGTGACGCCACTTGATTCCACGCTGCGCCTTCTGTTATCGACACAGCTTGTCGTGACGATACGTTATAGGTTCAACGCTACAGCACCATCCATTTTCAGGGCTATTTAAATCGTGTGCTGCGCGTCCGTCGACCGCGGTGGTCCATTATTCGCTTTCATCGCGCCTGCTCGTTGCGCCATACTACTCATTAGCAGTGCACCACAGAAAGACTGCCTGAATCGATGAAATGATGCAGGTAGCTGAAGGTTGCAAAGTTGCTAAAATCCCATAAGTAACTGCTGCACAGAAGGGATCTAGTACGACTTAGTGTGAAGCATGGTTCTGGCTCATTATAAATAAAACAGGTCTTAGTGATCCACTGTACTCTAAAATGGTGGATACAATTAAGTAAAATATCCTTCAATACCGGCTATCAAGAGTATGCAGATAATTGCACCATGCAACTCATACTATCAAGTGCTGCAGATACAGCTGTGGAGCGGTGGAATATAGGGCGTGCGTATGTGGCCGAGGTCAGTGGTCAACTGATACTCTTGAGACCGTACAGCGTGTTGGCTGGCCCTGTGTTATAAGAAATATCGACCAGGACGCTTATACCTGTTGCAGTTCTGATCTGATGCGACGCCAACCCCATCCAATTGCAGGGATGCAGATAGTTGATGGTTCCGTTTACTTAAAAGCAACACTGAATTATGTCCGCTGCTCCATATTCAAGTGCCACGGGGGTGCGTTCCTTCTTGGCTGGTTCTGCCTAATCACTCCAAGGAGGCGAAACCTTGGGTAAACAGTTACCGTGGACATCATCATCATTATACACGTCAGCTAGAGGTGGGAAACACCTCAGCTACTGTGCCGCAATACATAAAGGAAAAGGAAAATAAATACAACAGTTGCATGCCAGCTGAGCTACCAGCAACGGATAGGCATTGTTCCGGTAAGCTACCAGCCGGCTACTAGGCAAAAAGAAAAATTATTACGTTAAACGCTATGAAATGAAATCGTAGGTGGAGGGGAGCCTAAAGGGATGAGGAGGGACAAAGAAACTCACAACGCGAACGTTACTGAGGTCGGCTCCTTGCCATATCAGCAAGTGTATCCAGCCAAACGTGTTCACCGTCTTTTGGACCCCAACCAGGCAGCCGTGACGCTCCAACCGAGGCCAGCTCAGAAGTGAGGGCCTTCATTCCTCTGGACCAAGTCATCGCTTGGCCGCCCCTCCTCTTGTTCTATCCACATCCCCAGTGAGCAAACAATGCACGTCGCGGAAGTCGGTGGGCTGGCATGCGCAACACTTGGCCCAGCCATCGGAGCCTGGTGCGTGAAATAACGGTGCTGAGCGGTTCATTTCCTTTTTCTGTGCCGTAAACAAGGCGCCGAACACACTCGTTGCTCACTCGGTGTTCCCACCAGATGTGAGCCAAACTGCGAAGGTACCGATGGTCGAACGTAACTAGCCTATTTATGTCCGCTGATCTTAGGGGCCAGATTTCACAACCGTACAGTAAGGTGAGACGTACTGCTGCATTATACACTCTACGCTTCAGGGCCAGAGTGATGTCGCGCCGCCGCCATAGGTGGCAATGGTCAGCAAAAGCACTTCGAGCTTTCGCTATACGGTTCGTGATCTCGTCTTTGATCCCAAGGGCGCTGATACAACTTCGCAGGTAACTGAATTTCTGAACGACTTCTAGCTGATCCCCACCAAGGGTCAGTGCAGGAGGCGATCCGTGCCAAGCTTGGAAGAACGCTTTGCACTTCGATGGTGCAAAGCAAAGCCCGAAGCGGCAGACAGCCAGTGCTAATATGTCCAGCGCGGCTTGACACATCTGGGAGCTGTCACAGATGAGGGCAATGTCGTCTGCATATTCCAAGTCAAGAAGTCGTTCTCCTGGGAACAAATCCACACCTTCTAAGTCGTGTCCTGTAAACGCGATTTCCATGACTACATCAATAGCGAAGTTGAAGAGGAAAGGTGACAGCGGGCATCCTTGTCTCACACCGCTGGAGATATTGAAGGGTGGCGACAGCTTGCCGTAAGCCATCACTCTGTCCGTGCTACGCGCGTATAGTGTTTGTATAATATTTACATATTTCTCGGGAACACCTTTCCTGAGTAGATAATTCCAAAGCGCACATCGATCAACCGAATCGAAAGCACTTTTGATGTCGAGAAACACGACTACGGTTGGCCGCCAATATGTGTGACGGTGCTCCAACAACTGACGCAAGGTGAAGATTTGGTCGATGCAGACACGACTCCGACGAAACCCGGCTTGCTCCTCACGAATGTGGCTTTCACGAGCGCCAGTCAGTCTGTGGAGAATTACAGAGGCGAGTATTTTGGAGGCGATGGAGATCAGACTGGTTCCGCTATGGTTGCCGCATTCCGAACAAGAGCCTCCTTTGAAGATGGGAACAATAACGGAGCAGCTCCAGTCGGTTGGGACAGTCCCCTGCTCCCACAGTTCCACTAGTAATTCATGTAAAGCATCAACAAGAGCAGAGCCTTCGAATTTGAAGAGGGCTGGAGGAAGATCACCTGCTCCCGTTGCTTTGTTCAACTTCAACAGTCCGATCTCACGTTCGACTTCTGAGCGAGAGAGTGGATCCAAAGGGACAGCCCACGGAGCAGGGCGATCACTGACCGGCGAAGAATCGAACGGTTCTAGCCGATTAAATTGCTTTTCGAAATGTTCAGCCCAACGCTCTAAACGCTTTGACAAATTGTGGATAGGCTGTCCACTCTCGTCACTTACAGTTTCACTAACACCAGGTTTCCTGCTGCCCGTTTCCCGTATCAGACGGAATAACTTACGATGGTTGCCAAGGGCAGCGGCCACTTCCATCTCTGACACACGGTGAGACCACCAACGGTCGCGGTCTCTCTTCAGGCTAGCAGGGAGTTTTGCTCGGAGCTCTTTGCGAGTTTCATTGTGTTCGCTTCCAGCCGGAATATGCCGGCGAGCGTCGATAAGTTCCAGAGACCGCGAAGACACCCAATATCCATGTTGGCTATTAGACATACCACATGAGGATTTGCCTGCTGCTAGTAAGGTCTGGCGAGCATGTGACCAGTGACCATCAAGTGTCTCCAGTGAGCGATTACTCAACTCGCATGTCAGAACAGTTGGCTTTGTCAGTTGGCTGGTATCAATGCGCTCACAGCGTCGTCGTGGGCGCCCACCAAAGCGCATCCGCATGTCAACACATACAAGTGCATGCTCGGTGTCCACACATGTGCTCCAAATCGAGTGACAGTTCTGGATGCAGCCTCTCCAGCTGTAACTGATACCAATGTGATCGATCTGCGTCCAAGGCTGGTTCGAGGCTGGTGGGCGCCAAGCTACCCTCCGGCGGGTGCTGTGTCGGAAGTTACTGCTCGCAAAATATAGGCGGGCATCGTCACACAGATGAAGTAACCGCTTACCGTTATCATTACGGGAGCCTACACTGTGCTGACCGCCCAGATGCATTTCGTCAGTGGACAACGTTCCAACTTGTGCGATCAGATCCCCGGCCAGCACTGCAGTGTCTGTGCTTCTTCTGTGGCGAATGAGCTGAGTCAGTTGGCGGTAGAAGTCATTCTTTACCGAATCATCGCTACAGTTTGTGGGTGTGTAGGCAGCGATAATGAACAGACACCTAATAGTCCCGCGCGATTTCGAAACTTTGCGCGAACCGGCCAATCGGGCCGCACACATCCGGCTACTGATTGGATTCGAATCAACCAGAGCAGCTTCAGTCCGGGGATTTAAGGCAACACCAACACCCGCTTGGCCGGTGCTGGAAGCTGCATGGTCAACGGATAGGCGCAATGAGAAAACGCTGCTTGCGGCACCTGAAGGGAATCACAGAGTGAGCACAGAGCTCGAGTCATGCAGGCTGGTCTCTGATAAGCAGCATATACCGATCGAGAGGGTCTCCAATGTTTTGGCAAGTGTTGCCTGTTGACCGATCTGTAGAAATGTGCGTACATTGAGGCATGCCAATCTGAAGGAGGATCGAGGGCTCCAAATGGAAGCCGGTGAACTGGAATCGACCGCTTGCTTGGACATGGGCTTGTCGACAGGAGAGGAGTTACGTTTCGCGTTCACATGTGAGTCTAAATTAGAAAATAACTGCCTAGCAAAGCATGTTGGGGGAGGGCCAAGAATCGGGGGGATGAAAACTGGGGGATAAAAGTGAAGTTGGGACGGGCGGTAAGAGGGAAAAAGCGTAAGAGGGGGAATAAGAAGACGGGAAGGCTTGAGCAGTAGCACCCAAACCCCTATCCCCATGCTCGGGACAGCAGATAGGCACCGTTGATTATCCTCTGCGGTGGCCAGAACATCAGAAATTTGTTTGAAGTGCGATTCATCGTATTGCGTAGGCAGGATACTGTCAGGTTGCCCAGGCCTAGACAGGAGCACGATTAGGGTTCTCAACCAAAGCCTTTGGTTCAAAAACCTGACCGCAAGGCAACGGGTTTGGCGTTGGGCTACAAGGAGTCCGTTTTAACGAATAAGGTGCCACCCTTATTCCAACCCCTAACCTGGAGGACCAGGAGGCTGCGTTTGTCTGGCCTCTAGCCATTGACCAATCTGGTATGAGTGACTCTGAAGGTGCAAAAGCACCACCCAGCATAGCTCAATGGATCGCTGAGGCACACAAACCATCGCACCAAGGTATGGTCCAACCTCCTTGTGATGGACAGTGGACATTTACAAAATATTCCAAGACTGCGTGCAGAAGAATCCAGAATGCCCTATCCTGTGGCATCTTCGTCCAGTTAAATAAACCCCTGGATATGATTCATACTAACATTTACCTAACGCTGTTCTTTTTTCCCAAACTAATCTGTTTTTCTCCCACTCTCAGTGCAAGCTGTGTGTTCCGATGTTAATTATTTGTTTATTTTACACATTGAGAATGTGCCTTGCTTACATTCAACCGCATACGTTGATCTACTTTTCAAACTTCAGTACAAACCACACTAGCGCTCTACATGGTAACGCCCGAGGTAATCGGTGTTCTCACTGTTTCAGACCAGCCCACTTCGCGACATTTAAACATGGAATTGCTCAAGATACTTCGCATGTGTCCTCACACATTGCGTTGCTGATAGTTGAATAGTTCAACAGTGAACGATGGGATAAAATGCATGCCTTTACAAAACCCACAGGATGGCAAATGCAGAAGAAAATTAAGAGCGAAAATGTTCCAACGTGAGACGCGAATCATCAGTAGAAAAGGCATCGCACTTTAGCATGGTGTTGTGTAGAGTTTAGCATTAAGATGAAAGTCTAGAAGTCTCTCGGATGTCGCGATGTCTGGTGCGCTTACCAGGTGCGTTTGTAGTGCATTCCAGTGGAAACAGATTCTAAGAGATTAAAAATACTTCCTACAATCCAAACGGGAGTGTTTTGTTACTAGTTTTAGGTAACGGCCTCGACATTGTTTGTAAGAGGCTAGAGTCAGCAGTGATGTGCATGGGGCTCGTGTTCGGTTAGTATCGGGAAAGTGAGGACGAGATCCCCCCGAAGCCGTCGGTATTTCGAGGAGAACACACCGAGTAAACTAAGGCGCAGTTCATAACTGAGGCCGGATACTCCACAGGTTGTCTTGGTAGCTCTTCTTTGGGGTTACTCCAAGAGACGAATATCTCGTTCTAACCACGCGGGCCAGGCTTGGACCGTATCTTCAATATGGAAAGGAAGATAGGTGTTGGTCAACGATGGTACTAGTCGTCGCTTAAAGGTGCCGAGAGCTCACTACAAAAGCCTTAGGTTCAAGTTTGTCACATTCGCTGCTTTCGAGTATTCGAGCGAATTGTCTAGACTTTCTTGAAAGATGATACCTAAATCTTTTTCACTAGTCGCCTGTTGAAAAACGTGCTGTCCTAGAAGAAATGTGTTGGTGAACATGCTGCGTACCGTCAGCAGGTGACAGTTTTCAGGGCTGAGTGGGAATTGGTTCCTTTCTGCCTATTCATTAATCAGGTCCAGATCGTTGTGGAAATAGTCACTTTCGGATGCTGAGGGAATTGCTCCCCATGTTTTGGCACCAACTGAAAATGTCCACTTTGGGGATAAAAAATTTGCTGGGAGGTCATTGATGACAACCAAAAACAGTAACGGGCCGACGGATCCTTGCGGTACACCCTTGAATACGCACCGGCTTTCGTCGTAAATGTTGACTATTCTTACCTTGTTGGTTCTGTTTTGTAGGTAATCCTCTAAACATGTGAGCAGGGGATCGTTGATAGCGTAGGCTGCAAACTTTTGGCGGAGAAGGAAATGATTGGACCTGTCGAACACCACATCTATGGGGACTGTTTCATCAGCTGCTCTGACCCATGAATCGCGGGCAAGGAACCGATTTGTGAGACAAGATCGTCTGCGTCTGAAACCATGTTGGACATTGGAAATTATTTGTGAGTGGAAGTCAAATACATGAAGACCATCTGGTTCACGCGGTCGATTATTTTGTTTCCTCTTTATATAGAATTGAAACACAGTGCCATCACTGTGTGCAATACATATATTCTCAACACCCATGGCTCGGAGTGCCATCCTTTTCTGAGTAGTCACTTATAGGCCAGGTTTAAGCCACAGTGCATCCAAATGAGTTTGTTTCCACATGTCTTTAAGGCAGATTTGTTGGCTATTTTGATTGTTGTTGTTGTTGATACGCCTGTGCCGAAAGCACAGATTATTGAGCACCGTATTCTTGTTGTTGTTGCCGTTTGAGTCGTGCTTGTTCAAGGCTTCCAAGCGATTTGTCGTTTACTTGGCGAGCACCAACTCGGAGATTTCAAGTAGGAAAATGCGCGATATGTGGCCTTAAGTTGTGCTTTACATCGGTTGTTCATCACGGCTTTGCGGCGGTTTGCAGTGATCAGTGGAAGCTAGTCAGCAGGCTGTAGATCCGGTCCGGTGATCACCCTTTTGTCTTTGAATTTAGTAGGAACTTTTGGGAATAAGAAGCGGCATCAAACCATAACAACTTGACCCTGCAAAATCGCATCTAAAACTCCCTACTGACCTTTTACTTCTTTAAATTGCTTTAACTTTCTTTAACTGATTTCTTACTGGTAAGTAATGGTAACGCGGAAACAAAAAACCAAGATACCAATGGTAAGTCTAGCTAAATGCTCAACCTGTCTGAATATGCATAAACGAATGGTCGGTGGCGCGTAGTCAATTGGTGATTGGTGTCAGAGCAACAGTCTGGCCAATTGACACCAACGGAATGACGGAAATAGCTGATTATCGTGATGCCTAACTATTTCCGAGGATAGTACTCAGTGATAAAATTTGGAACTTCACAAAGTTGTCATGGGTCGTTTGCGAGTTTCTCCAAGACTAGAGCCGTCAGAGGTATGCATATAAGTGCGATGTCAATCTGAGCTACTCTCTGCAGCGTTTGCCCTCACTACAGCAGCGTGAGCTAAGTTGTGTTAGAACTCCTGAACCTTCCTTTTATTGATAGTGCGACTACTATAAGGAGAGAAACAACTAAAATATACTGTCATTGATTGATGTTTGGGTGTGCCCTTAAGTACAATATATATGTAGCTGATATGCTAGCTCGAAACCGTGTTGATACGCGTGGCGGCTTGCGTACACTATGGTGACCTTTGCTGCGAGAAGAGTACGCGAGGCCCCCTTGCCGTGGCTGTTGTTCGTACGAAGGTAGTTACTAAAAATATCATTAGATGGCTGCAGACAAATGATGATCCAACACTTGTTACTTTAATCTGTCAAAATCTTCCATCACCAATATCGCCCTTCCACATTCACATGTGCTTGATTAAGTAGATGGCTACGCGTCTTACTAGTGTAACATAAATGACTTACTTTTGCGGTATAGTTTCAGAACCACAGTTTTCTTCAGTGATGTCAATTCACGAATTTTGCTCAGTAGTTTCTCCAAAGTGGCAAACTTTGACCGATCCTTCAGAATCAAGCGGCATACTTCTTTGTTCTCCAGGGAGCGTCGAGATGGAAATACCAGTTTGACCAACATCTTCACTGTGCTTGTTAGGTCTGTCGGCACAACTGGAGGCAGACCACCAAGCCGGCAAACCAGAACAGCCAAGGTAGTGGGGTCACGTGCCTTCAGCGCATACTGAGAAACGATTCGCTCAGCGCCGTGAGACACGTGGAGTCCGTTTCGGCACACCGTAACGTATTGATCAGAGACGCAGCACGAGCACCAAATAGAACTACTCGGTGATAGGACTTCAGATATGCTGGCACGTATGGTACCTGTTAGCACCACCGGTGGATTTTCACCAATGCATCAGCTACAGATGATTTAAGATGATCCAGCCACGTGAGATCATTTTCGCATACCTTGTTAGTTGCTTGTCGTGTGGTTGACGAGTATGCACGAAATGAGGAGGTCATCACACAATCTTCGTCTTCTGATATTCATATTTGGAATTAGGAAGGAATTGGTGTTTCAAAATTCATCTTTCATAATGGCTTGATGCCCTGGTACCTCGGGTTGATCGATACTGATTTCACTGATTGATACTGATTTCATCGATACTGATTACCGAGATTAGTAATTGGTTTGCAAACACTTCATCACTAAGCGAGGTGACTTCGGTAGTGCGCTACTGTAATATTCCTTCGGTCCGGCGTCCTGAGCTCTTCCGTGTCCAAGTAGTGTGACAAGCTGCAATGCAAAATAAATACCTCGTAGACGGCTGTACGCTCGAGCGGTCTAGTAAGAGGCCGATCTAAAGGAAGCAGCTAAGGAAGCACGGAAGAGGAAAGGAAAAGTGCCGGAGAGGAATATGAGAGTAATGATAACAGGAAGCAAAACCGACCGACCTCTTACCTGTTAACGTGTTACCGTGATGCCCACAGACCGGCTACATTATCCCCCCTCTTATCAGGCGCTGTCCTCAGCGCCCCTAATGGCCCATACCGGCACCAATTTATGTACCTGCCAGAGGCATTGAGCACGGTATATTAGGCTCGGGAGATACAACGACAAGCAGCACGAGGGTAGAAAGTTAACTGTTGCCTCCAGGGCCACAATCTAGCTCGTTGGACTGCTGTCGTGAACTGGCAGGGTCGCCAAATATGTAATATTCCTTCGGTCCGGCGTCCTGAGCTCTTCCGTGTCCAAGTAGTGTGACAAGCTGCAATGCAAAATAAATGCCTCGTAGACGGCTGTATACTCGAGCCGCCTAGTAAGAGGCCGATGTAAAGGAAGCAGCTAAGGAAGCACGGAAGAGGAAAGGAAAAGTGTCGGAGAGGAATATGAGGGTAATGATAACAGGAAGCAAAACCGACCGACCTCTTACCTGTTAACATGTTACTGTGACAACCGCGGCGCGGCTACACTACTGGGTCAAATGCAATCCGCTGATTTGGTCGTCCATTGTGATCGACCAGCGAATGACGTTTGAATTGACCTCCTCCATTTGTGCACGTGACCTTGACCCATCTGCCCAACTTCTCTGATACTGAAACTGGGAGCAGGAAATTGTCCCAACTGACTGGAGCTGCTCCGTTATTGTCCCGATCTTCATAGGAGGCTCAGGTTTGGAATGTGGCAATCACGGAGGAACCAGACTACTCCAAATCGACTCCAAATTGCTTTCTTCTGTAATCCTTCACAGACTGACTGGCACTCGTGAAAGCCAGATTCGTGAGTAGCAACCCGAGTTCCATCGATGTTCGGGATATATCGACCACCTATTCACCTTGCTTCAGTTGTTGTAGCATCGTCACATATACTGGCAACCCACCGTTGTAGTGTTCCTCGACATCAAAGGTGCCGTCTCTTTCATGGATCGATGTGCCCTTTGGGACTTTGTGCTAAGGAATGGTGTGCATGAGAAGTATGTAAAAATTATGCGAGCGCATTACGCATGTGGCTTGAGTAGAGTGAGGGTTTATTGTAGGCCGTCGCAGTCTTTCCTTATCTCCAGCGGCGTGAGACAAGGATGTCCGCTATCCTCTTTCCTCTTCAATTTCGTTATTGATTAAGCAATGGAGGTCGCGTTCACAGTACACGATTTAGAAGATGTGGATCTGTTTCCAAAAGAGTGACTTCTTGACTCAGACTATGATGACGCTATTGTCCGCATCTGTTACAGCTCACAAACGTGCCAAGTGGCATTGTACAAATCAGTCAGTCACAGTCACATCTGGTTTTGCTTCGCACCCTCAAAGTGTAAAGCTTTCCTCAACGATTGGCCTGCACCGCGTCCTGCGCTGACGCTTGGTGGGGATCAGCTAGAACTCGTCCAAAAATTTAACCAGCTATATTGTTGTATCAGGTCCGTTAGAATTGAAGACGTGGTGACGAACCATATGACAAAAGCTCGAGGCACTTTTGTTGATATTTACCACTTTTGGCGCCGGCGGGACATCACTCTCCCCTGAAGAACATAGTGTCCAATGCAGCCGTACGTTCGAGCCTACTGTACGGTTGTGAAACCTGCCCCTTTAGATCAGCCGACCTAAAGAGTTTAGTTCCGTTAGATCACAGGTCCTTTCGCAGTTTGACTCAAATCTGGTAGGAACACCGTGTGAGCAATGAGCCTGTTCGACATCTTGTTACTGGCGTAGGAAGAAGGAGAGAACTGCTCATCTAGCCGAACAACCTCCATGTAATGCCAGCTTTGTGGTCCGGGCTAATCTTGTTCCAGCGAGTGGTTCGGTGACAGTGTTCCGGGACATTGGAATACATTGGAATATATTGGAATATTGAGAGCAGGAGGGAGATCCCGTGTCAGCTCCATCGGTTCGGAATCCTCACAAGATGGGTGCTTGTTGTCGGGAAAGGTTACTTATTCGGAGATCATCACCTTTGAAGTAAGAGCACCAGGACTCTGCAATGTGCGTTGGATGGGTGTCCAGCAACAGTTTAATAGTTTCTTCTGTCTGCGAATCAATGGTGTGTTTCGGCAAACTGTTCCAACCATTTACAACTGTGGAAGAGTGGGCAGCTTGCGGACGGCGCGAAGTGTCATCGGCTTAAATAATTTCCATTTGTGGTCACGTGTCGAGCTGCCTACACTTAGATGGAAGAACTGCTGCAGCTCACTTCCGAGCTCTCCCCTTAAGATGCGTCTGGTGTAGAGGAGATCCCTGCGACGGCGGCGATATTCCATGGAGAACAGGTTCAGTCTTAAGTCGAAGAGTGTATGGAAGATCCCGAAGCTCCGATACAGCTTTTGAACCACGCCTCTGCACCTTCTCTACCAGGTCATGTTCAGATTTCGTTAGGGAATAAGCCACCGGGAGACCTTATGCTAGGATCGGACGAACATGCGAAGCGAACGGAGTTCGAAAGATCTCCAACGTAATTTTACAGAACGAACTTCTCAAAACCCAAAGCATTCGGTCGGCTGCCGCAACCTTCTTCTACTTGGCGGATTTTCGCCCTGCAAGCGTTCTCTCTGTAAAATGCCACAAATGTCTATTAAACAACACTGTGACGTGGCGGACATGACCCGCAACTAAATAAGGTCACTGCTTCTTGCCTTTCCGGAAGAGCTTATCTAACTCACGGACGTCAGCCAATTCGGAGAAATTATTTGATCCTTTCCCATGTTGGCGAATTCACCATGCACAGCCACAAATTCAGCACAGCAGTAACAATTGCACTCAACATGATTACTAAACCATGCAGTTACAAATATACATAAAATATAACTTCAGTATCTAATGGTTACATAGCAGCACTTGTGAAAATTACTGGGTATACGCACTGTATTACTACGCTTATGCCTTTGGTGGTGTGTCTCGCACCGTGTGGAATAAAACATTTATTCATTTATTTCACGCACCAGGCTCCAATGGTTAGGCCACGTGTTACGCATACCAGCACAAGGACTCCAGCGACGTGTGTTGTTTGTTTGGTGTGGATGGAATGAAGGCCTTTACTTCGAAATTGGCCTCGGTTGAAGCCTCTCAGCTCCCTGGTTGGGGACCGAAGGACGTTGAACACAGTAGGCTGGCTACACCTTTTGTCATGGCTAGAAGCCGACCACAATGGCGTTTGTGTTGTGAGTGTCTCTGTCCTTCTCCTTCCCGCTTAGCCATCCATCCATCCACAATCACGTTTTTAAGGCATAATATAACTCTTTGGCGACACAATAATCGGCTGTTAGTCCTCCGAAACGATATACATCCGTTACTGGTGGTACAGCCAGCGTTCCTCTATTGCATGTGGTTTAATTTGCTTCTGTATTGCGGCACAATAGCTGAGGAGTTTTCCACTTCTATCTAATGTGTATAATAATAATATTGCTACTAGGAATTCAACTATAGCAAACCATGCTACTTGATGTGCATAGAAGGGGATGAATGTGGAAGAACGCTGCATTAGTTGACATTTGATTCTACACCAATCATATCGCTACGCTATGTCATCGTTTACAATATACTAAAATGATCGTATCGATGAATGAAAAGTAAACGCCGCACTGTTTCTGGAAAGCAAAATTGCATCTAATCTGAGAAAGCAAAACCATGTGCAAGAATTGAGTCACATAGAAACGAAGCAAAACTAATCCATTATTGCGTTAAATAAAGGACATGTGTGCAGAGCAATACATCGAAACGAATTCGATGAGGAACAGGTTCCAAATCTCATTAGCTCGGTTGTCAGAGTTTCGTTCGTGATGATTACCAGCAAACTACAATGACATGGACCTGATTTTAAATAGACTGGCAACTAAAAGGTACTACACATAAACGAACCCATAGACAGGCTTTTTAATGTATTACGATAACTATGCCGTGCGTATTCCCCACGAATCCTGCCGACTCGTATCCACTTTCACAAGAATCGAAAATCATGGATAATGGTAACCATATAGGTGGATTGGTTATCATTTTAGTGTAGCCGCCGCTAACTTCGTAGCGGAAGACATGCGGCAATGGAGCAATGGTTTATGACGGGTGTAACAGCGAGTGCTTGACATGTCCCGTAGAATGGTTAGGGTGAAAAATGCGAGGTAAAATAAACTGCCAGTAAAAGTGCGCATGCAATACTTTATTCACCAAGGGGTTTGAATGTGCATACATGTGCGCATTTCTGCCAGGGATTCCAGAGGATGATTACAACGGCCACTGTTTGATGGTCATTGGTTATATCATATAGTGTAAATTTAGTCAGGGTATCGTCATTGCTTTATATGGAACGGGATAAGGGGGACCCCTTAATTACATGCGGCGGAAGGGCATTCCACGGTTGTGACACTCGGAGGGAGTAAAGGTTTCGTCGACATTCCAGCCGGTTGTACTGCGTGGCCGGCTTCAT
>OX104064.1:84835445-84908891 GCA_944474145.2 Dicrocoelium dendriticum
CCCCGGATCCGGAACAATCTCAACGCCGGATATTTCGAACTTTTCTCCGGTGAGCTCGTTCCATTTATTTTTCATATTTTTCGGTTTTATTTTTGCATACGGTAACCTACTTTCCGTGTCATTTTTTTCAAGCCATGGAATCTGTATACCATAAGGTAGAGTCTCTGCTTAGCGTTGTATCTCACGTTCGGTACCATCTTTTTGGGACATGGATCCTCTTTTGTGGTTCGCTCATCTTGAGGCTGAGTTTTATAACCACAGAATCACTTCTGACTACGCGAAGTATTGCAAGCTCCTGTCCTATCTCCCCAAGGAGATATCAACGCAGGTTCGTGACGTTATCATTTCTCAGACCGAAAACCGCTATGAGGCTCTCAAGGAGGCCACGATTAAGCGTGTTATGCCCTCTGAGAAAGTTCGCCTGCAGCAGCTTTTCAGGGATCTGCAGCTGGGCGACAAACTGCCCTCAACTCTGCTACGGGAGATGCAGCAACTTCTTGGTCCCTCAACCATGGACGAGACTTTACTTCGCGAACTATGGCTACAACGGCTACCTGAAAACACGCAAGCGATTCTCGCTACAGTGAGCTCCGTTTCGCGCACTCAACTAGCAGATTTAGCGGATCGAGTTATTGAACGATCACAGCCACAAGTCGACGCCAGCAAGATGAATGCCGTCGCGTCCCAGGGCACTTCTATCGCTGGCTTACAGTCAACTATAGAAGCCCTGCAAGCACAAGTTGCGACACTTAGTCGCCAAGTTCAACAGCTTACTATGACCCGTCGTCGTCCTAGCCGCTCAAAATCGCCCTGCAAACCTTCTCAGTCTAGCAACAGGCAAGTTAGCTGTTGGTACCATCAGTGCTTTGGTACCGCAGCTCGTAAATGTGTCAAACCTTGCACCTTTGCCGAGAAGCAGGGAAAACTTCGCGGCCGGTCCGTAACGGCGACGGACGCGGCTGGCCAACACCAAAGTCGCCTCATCCGTGTCAGGGATTTAACTTCCGGCACCGACTTTCTAGTCGACACTGGTGCCGAAGTTAGTGTTATACCCCGTAGCCCAAATGAGGTCGTCTCACCATCGCCGACCAAGCTGCGTGCCGCCAATGGCACACCAATCGCAACTTTCGGCGCAAAGCTGCTAACGCTCAACCTAGGCCTCCGGCGAACCTTTCGCTGGCCTTTCATAATCGCTGCTGTGCCTTTCGCCATCATAGGCATAGACTTTCTTCAACGCTTCGATCTCATCGTCGACGCTAAAAGGAAGAAGCTTATTGACTCTAGGACACAGCTCAGTGTTATCGGGACTAGCGCCAACGTGGCTGCTATCACTCCCATTCGTGTCCTACCTCAAGCTTCACAGCCTTTTAGAGCTTTTCAGCAAGCACCCTAAACTCGTTCGCGTCCTGAACGACTTACCTCCTGTGACGTCAAACGTCATGCACTACATTTGCACTAAGGGCCCACCTGTTTCGGCCCGCCCTCGCCGACTAGCCCCGGACAAGCTCAAAGCTGCTAAGGCGGAATTCGAGCAAATGCTCGAACTGGGAATCATCCGCCCGTCTAAAAGTCCATGGGCATCACCATTACACATGGTGCCTAAGAAATCCGGTGACTGGCGCCCCTGTGGTGACTACAGGGCACTTAACAAAGTTACCATCCCGGATAAATACCCTATCCAGCACATGCACGACTTGACCTCAGCTCTAGCTGGCAAGTCTATCTTCAGCAAAGTCGACTTAGTTCGCGCCTACCATCAGATACCTGTGGCGCCAGACGACATTGCTAAAACTGCAGTCATTACGCCATTCGGCCTATTCGAGTACCTCAGAATGCCTTTCGGCCTCAGCAACGCTGCCCAAACTTTTCAGCGTTTCATTCATGAGGTAACGCGAGGACTCGAAGGCGTTTATCCTTATCTAGATGACATTCTTATCGCCAGCTCTTCTAATGACGAACATCTTCGTCACCTCGACGCACTCTTCCAACGCTTGACGCAGCATGGGGTTACCGTCAACCCCGATAAATGCGAGCTTGGCCAAAGTTCCATCGACTTTCTTGGCCACCGCATATCTACCTCTGGTATCGAAGCCCTGCCAGACAAAATCCAGGCACTGAAGGACTATCCTGCTCCCAGTTCCTTCAAGCAGTTACGCCGATTCCTTGGCCTGGTCAACTATTACAGACGCTTTATACCTAACTGCGCGAGCATTGTTCAACCAATGACTGACTTGCTCCGCCGTAAACAACGGTCTTTTCACTTTACAGACGACGCTAAATTGTCTTTCGAGAAGCTTAAAGACGCTATCTCCAACATAGCGCTTCTCGCCCATCCAGACACATCTGCACCACTCTCCCTGACAACTGACGCATCAGACACTGCCGTCGGTGCAGTTCTTCAACAACTCATCGACCATCGATGGATACCTCTAGGTTTCTTCTCAAAGCGCTTACAACCTGCCGAATCGCGATACAGCACCTTCGGTAGGGAACTGTTAGCTATCTACCTAGGTATCCGACATTTCCGTCACTACCTCGAAGGTCGACATTTCACCGTCTTCACCGACCACAAGCCATTGATCTACGCAATCAATGACGCAACAGACAAGTATTCACCGCGGGAAACTAGACACCTAGACTACGTTTCTCAGTTTACGACAGACGTACGTCATGTCTCAGGTGCTCTCAATCCCGTCGCGGATGCGCTTTCACGCATTCAGCAGATCAGCTTATCGCCTGACACCAACATTGATCTAGCCGCTATGGCTGCTTCCCAACAAGCTGATCGCGACATAAGCAAGCCACAACGCAACACCACTGAGACGATCAACATCGATCGACTCAAGCCAGCATTCCTCGACAAGTCTGACTCTTCGGTGCAACAAGCACCTTCACAGCCTGTGCCATCACAGCTGGCACCGCAACCTCAGACGAGTCAGTCAGCTCCAGCAGAACCGACAACATCAACCGACCGCACCCCTACTCGCCCTACACTCAATCGACGCGGTAGGAAACTCAAGCCTCCAGTTCGTTTTTCAGACTTTGTCAGCACTTACTATTTTACGTAGAACGTGCCTTAGAAATTTCTCGCTCTTACTAAACGTTTTTGAAAATCCACAAAAAAAGACCAAAACGTTTTGAAACTACCAAAATAGAGCAAAACTTTTTGAAAACCCAAAAACAGCTTTGCACGTTTTTCGCTTTACACTCTTTTGTGTATTGCTATGCATTTATGCTGCTTTTTCATTTTGCTTTCCATATACACCGTCGGTTGGTTGCACCTCGGTTTCACTTTCGCTGGATCCCCGCACGTCAACTGCAAGTGGAACGAACTTCCTGTTCAACAGCCTACGTGAACTTTACTAACTGTCCCCCCACAAACAGTTTTTTTTACCGTTTCGACACCGTAGAGAGGACACGGGTGGGAGCCCGCTAGGGTCCGATTGCATGGTTCTCCCCCAGCAGCTGCATCGGGTTTCACAACCTGGTCTCGCAGAAGGCTGGCCGGCGACGGACAGTCCTCACGTAGATCGAAGGACTGCTTACACAGTCCCTTCTGGGAGAGGGCTATGTAGCAGTCTGGAGATTCCCCGGTTTGCTTATGTAAAATTCTAACCAAAATTCTATAATTGTACACTTAGGCAACCGGTGTGGTTTGTTGAACTGATTGCTGAGTTCGAATGCTTTACTGGCTCATCGCCATTTTTGCTTGGCGCTCGCTTCGGTTGCAACGCGCAACTGCCCTGTGTGCTGTGCTTGTGCCGTTTCCCTGGCTAGAGCGTCCACGGTGTCGTTCATTTATAGCTAGGTAACAGGGGATCATTTACTGTACCAATAAAAGTTTCCCTGCAACTCGATCCGTCTTCTCGAATCGCTCTCTGGGCTCCCGGAATAGGCAACCCTCTAAAATCTTCTGCACTTTCGACTCCATAGCCTGAGTGATGAGGCGGTTGAGCAGAATTCGAGCGATCACCATCCCAGCACAACAGCGAGTTGATACCGCGATAGTTAATGGCACATTGCCAGCATCCTTTGCCATCGCACAGTGGCAACACAAAGGCATCCTTCAAGACAACCAACACTTAAAGACTTTTCGATGTTGCTCCTCCCAATACTGACAAGAAAGGCTTTGTCCTGGTTTGGACCCATGAGATGGAGATAGCTCGAGCTGGGGTGGAACTCGGGGCCTAATGGTCGGCGGTTGACGCCTTGATCACTATACCACTATGATCATTGAGTAACGCTTGACACTGTGGTGAGGAATTCAAACTTGAATTTGGAGTACCCGCTGTGTGGTTTGATTGCGATACGCGATCTCTATAAAGACCTCGTTTCACTTTGGAGCAGACCTCGGTCATTCCGATCTCAAAGACTATATCCAATATGGAGGTGTTTCCGTGTTGCTCCTCCCCATAAGCGGCACCACTTCTTTAAACCACGCGCGTTGCACCAAGTGCTGCAGCGCATGTATCAACGCGGGTCCACCGTATTTCAACACTTTGGAGGTATCCCATCGTAACCGGTGTATTGGACGTTGCTTAGCTGAGCAAGTGCTCTCTACGTCTCATGGGATGTCCGTGTGTCGGCAAGGCACATCTCCATATCCTACTGTTGCAGCCCATGTAATATCGTCTAGTCAAGCTCTGACTGGGTGTTCAAGAGCTAGTCGAAGATCTTTCACCAGATCTGCATTATGTCTGCAGCCTGCGTATGCGTGCAAGCAGTGCCTGAAACATCCACCAGCTCCCTCAGTGGCTGTGATGTGGGTGCGTACACCGATTTCAAGGAGTCGAAGAATTCCTTGTGTTGGGGGCATTCGGCTTAGCAACCCATCTATTTCGCCTTCTCCGTCCACCATGCACTCTTGTTGCGACTGCGCTCTCTAGTCAGTCACCAATGAAGTTTACGAAACTGTCTCTCTTTCTCAGCAGGGCATGGTCATCGACATATGCAGCGAATGCTGCATTCTTCTCCGACACCACTGCGCCAGTGATCACACTGTTATCATCACACCGATCTGGCAGCTTACAGTTTGCGCACCCGAAGGTTTCTTTGGCAGCAGCTGTCACCTATTCATGGATGTGGTGCCACTGGTCGCAGAATGAGATGGTGTATTCCACGTCACCAATGCGAATGGCCATCACATTCTCCAATTTCATTCTCTTCTCAGCAGTGCCTAGCGAAAGAACACTAAAATTGGCCCATTTCACAGCAGGCAAGTAATACACAGCTTTACGAAAAGATATGTACAATTTGGTCTACCCCCAATTATGACCAGTGCCACACTCAGCTCCCCACAGTACACGTGCCACGCGCACTTCACCCGCGTCAAGCTGGTGTACGATGACATAGTCGAGCTGGTGTACCTGACTATTCGGTGAGTGTGTCCATGTAGCCATATGACTTGCACCCAATACAAACTATGAGTAGGTGATCCTCAAGTCGTGAGTGGCGCACAATGAGAGCAGCCGGTCACCGTTTCCATTGGCTTTGCCAATACCATCCGGATCGGTTACGTGTGTCCACGGCAAGTCATTAAGCGCATCGCGGACGTTAAAATCACCCAACCGGTCGCTCCTCGGCATATACAGTCTCAGTAAGAATAACAGTGTAACACGTGCCTCTCTTGTTATCAGGGTAACACATGGTGGGACCATACGTGCTGAACAGTAGCAAATTGTCTCTTTCAATTCGTAGGCGTATGGTTATCAACCGTAAGCTGGTGCTAGTCAGCTTTGCCATCAGCTGTTCATTTAATCAGGCGCATAGCGCAAAGCCGACTCGATGTGTTTAACTACCCAGCACTAGCCTTATGCAGCTTTCCTTGCGCAGCCAGTCGAATCTCACTGAGTGCGGCGATGTCATTTCTGTACCGCACAAGTTCCATTGCGACCAATGCACTGAGTTGCTCAGGGCTTTCATTCGAGTTCCGGTCGACTAATGTGCGCAAGTTCCAGGACACGATGTTTAGCATTTTTAGTGAAGACATACGATTGAGCCAGGTAATCACTCATGTGCTTATTTTGACTGGAGAAAGTAGGGGGTTAGCTGAAATGGGGACGAGAGAATGTGCAGGGGAAAACGAAAGAAACGAGGTGTTAGTGGTAGCATGCTTTCGCTTCTTCCGTGCAGCAGTTGCTGGAAACGCTCCTCTGTGAATGTAAGCAGCTGTGGGGCATTGACGAAATGAGGGTCTTCTTGCTTCACCTTCACTTCAGGTAGATGTGCTCAGTGTTGCGTATCGGCAATGTGCATCCTTGATACTGGCTGCTGGACGATTGCCAGGGGATACTTCTGGAGGATAATTAGCCTCCGTTGCAGCGATATGGAACGAAATGAAGTGGTTTACTGACTATGGACACCAGTATCCTATGGTCTGTAAAACGGTAGTCGGGCTGCCGAATGTAAAACCACTGAAGCGCTCCACGGCATAAACCAGCGCAAACATATCTTTTTCGATTTGGGTAAACCGGTGTTCGACTACGGAAATCAGTGGGCATCCCCTTTTGCATTAGCACAAAACCGATGTCCACTTGGCCGCTGTCAAATTGGGTCTCAAGACGAAGCGATGGATCATAGTAAACCAGGATAGGGGCGTCTGTGATCAACCAATTAGTCAGTTGGAGGCGCTTTCTCGCTCTGCATTCCCTGCCAACTTTCGCCCGAATAGCAATCATCAGGTCAGCTTGTCGGGGTAAGAAGCGGCTTAGGAAGTACACCATCCCGTTCGGCATGCTGACTGTTCACATCAATCGGAGGCGGCACCACGT
This sequence comes from Dicrocoelium dendriticum, assembly GCA_944474145.2. Lineage (NCBI taxonomy): Eukaryota > Metazoa > Platyhelminthes > Trematoda > Plagiorchiida > Dicrocoeliidae > Dicrocoelium > Dicrocoelium dendriticum. The sequence continues at coordinate 84,842,216 of OX104064.1, forward strand.
TTATGGATATGACTTTCTCCGGATCTGGCTTCTCCTGAAATCAGTGCATACCCATGGAAAACTACCTCAGTTGTGCACCATTCAAACTTCTCACGTTCGTTTAATGCTCCTGTCCGCTCAAAGCTGTAGGAATCCACGCACGTAAAGTCATGATCCTGTCAGGCTGTGGAAAAGGTGACGCGGTTCGAACTAGTTATGTATTGGAGAACGAATGCCCGTCATCCGCGGTGATCCATTATTCGTTGAGTTCATCGCGCCTGCTCGTTGCATCATACTACTCGTTAGTAGTGCGCCACATTCCTCCCCTGCAAAGTCTCCGTGGCCGTCGATCTCGCACGCAGTATCACCGACCTTCTGGGCTGCCCATGTATACGGTAGTTTCTTCTCCTCCCCCGTACCACTACCTCAATTCGCTAGCGTGAAGTCGCTGCCTATCTCCCTGTCGAGTGATGGTGTATACGGAGCATCGGTGATCGATTGCGTCAAATGGTCATTCCACTTCATGAGGAGTTTCCTCTCGTATGGGCCAGATGCGGTCGTGCGTTGATTATCTCTGCACTTTACCTGCAAACCGATTAGAAAGTTTCCGGAAGATTTTTCATGTTGACCCGGGATTTCCCCATCATCCGCGCCTGGGCTGCCTTCAGGTTTCGGTTCGCTACCTTCCCGTTGTCCCGTGTTTCCCTCGGCGGTAACTAGCAGGTCGGCCACATTCCCATTTCTCGATCCACAGGAAATTGAGGCGCGCGATCGTAAATGAACTAAAATGGGGATTGCCTCGTGTTTGTTTGCTTGGACGCCCGGTGAGCTAACAAGAACAGTGGCAAAGCTTCTTCCCAATCTCCTTTCGCCGCCAACAATTCTTTACTTTTCCTATTATTCTTCTCCGTCAGGCCATTTGTCTGGGGATGGTAAGCAGTGAGTCGCCGATTCTTGATGCCTAGTTTCACCAGGCATGACCGGAACTCGTCATTTTCAAAGTATGGACCCTGGTCCGTTAGTATGGCCAGCGGAGTTACGTGCCTGATATCACGTTCCTCTTCACCACATGTGTTATCGTGCTAGCCCACTGATACGGAATTGTCGCGGCTTCAGTCCAGTGGATGAAGTGTTAGTTCATCACGGCTATATATTAATTGTCCCGTATCGTTAACGGGAACGGCCCCATCAGGTCAGTTGACCACAACACACCAATCTCGGACACTGGAATAGAGATAAGAGGTCATAGTATTTCTCGATTATTCCCCTTCATGAGCTGGCACTGATGACACGAAGGCATGCATGTATGGAGGTCTTTTTCATACCCGATCAGTAGGCATGCTACCTAAGCAAATCATATATTCTGGTGTATCCGGTATGGGTCATCTCTTGACAAGATACAACCAAAATTTTCAGCAACTTCGGTAGGATCACCGGCACCGGGATAACGCCTCGCCCTTGTGTTCACATCAGAATCCTGGCTCCGTTAACTTTCAGGTTTTCCAGGTCCCGCGCGAATGGCCTAAATTGTTTGCCTTTGGTTTTGGTTGTCACAGTTTAATTCATTATTCGTGCTGTTATCAGCCTGCTCAGGAGCCTATGGTTTCGTTGCTCAGCTGCCAACTTCCCCGGACCCTGCTTTAGCAACAAACCACTGACACCGAAGGCAAAGTTCGGCAAATCGTCGTCCCTGGTCAGGCGCGATAATACATCCACCATCCAGTTGTCCTTCCGTAATATGTGGCTTATCGTGAAGTCGTATTCTTGTAAGCGCAGTACCCACCTAGCCAACTTGCCTCTGGGGTCTTTGGAGGACCTAATCCATTCCAATTGTTTGTGATCTGTTTCGATGTGAAAGCGTTGACCCAGTAATTACGCCCAACACTTGCCCAGCGCCCAACCAATTGCCAGACATGCCTGCGCTACTGCTGAATACCTGCGGTTCTATCTCGTTAAAATTCTGCTAGCATATTTAATCGTCCCCTGCTCTTACTTCAGTACCGCACCGGTTCCAACGTCACTTGTGTCTGTGGTCACCGTGAACGTTTCTTCGGTGATCGGCGATTTCGACGTAAGATCCTGCCTTCCCATTTCTTTTTGAATGTCATCAAACGCTCGCTAAGTTTCTGGCGTCCACGTGAATTTCTTTCCCTCCTCCAACAGTTCGTACAAAGGTGACGCCAAACAGTTAAAATTCCGGACGAATTTACTGTAGTGTCCGGCGCTACCCAAAATGCCATAAGACTGCGCTTCGAGGTCGGAACTAGGGTGTGTTTAACTGTCCATATTTTATCCGACAGTTTCTTCACCTCACTCCGACCCACCTTGTGACCATGCAGTGTCACGGACGTTTTCCTGACTTGAGATTTAGGAACATTTATCCCTAATCCCGACTTGGATGCTTTGCAACACTGCTTCTAAATGATGGCAGTGTTCTGCTTCCCAATCACTGTATATCACGATGTCGTCTCCAAACACAGCCACATTCTTTAACCCATCCAGCAGGCGGAGCATCAAACGCCGGAACGTGAACAGAGCATCAGATACACCAAATGGCATCCTTTTAAATTGGTATTGCTTCTCGCCAACTGTAAACGCGATCTTCTCGCCGTGCTCCTGTTTGATCGCTAGCTACCAGTAGCCAGATCTAGAATCCAGTACTTAAATATCTTTGAACTCTGCAGTTTGTCGAAGATGTCTGCGACTGATGGCACAGGGACAAAACAACTCAGCGAGATTTCGTTCAACCTTCTGAAGTCCACGCAAAAGCGGTATTTTCCGTTGGCCTTCACCAAAACGACTGGGGTTATACGGGCTGTGATCCTCCTTGATTACACCCACATTCAACATCTGAACCTGCCTTTTGACCTCGGCCTCCAGGTGGATTTGTATTCTTCTGGGTCCATGCGGCCGCCGCAAAAGCGAAATTATGTTTTCAAGCCAATCACAAAACCCGTCGGGGCTGTTATCCTCTGTGAAGAGAAGTTTGTATTTGTCGACAAGCGATTGCACGGCCATACTAATGTGTAAAATTGCAACGACTGGGTGAATCCTTCTCTACCAGTGAGGGGTTTAGACCCATATTTCATCATCAGCTTTCCTCGTTTCAGATCGACGACTTGGCTTGGGGAAAGTCTGTCCCCAGAATGGTCTATTTCGCGTCTGGCCACACGACGAAGAGATGGTTGAATTTATGACTCTCGATAGAACCACGTGCTCCGCCATACCACCGACCACCTTCACCACCATGGAACACGATTGGGTTTTCACTCCATCTCGATGGTTGGTCAGGGAGACTGCGGCTCCTGTATCGATTAAACATCTCGCTGTTGCTCCATTCACCTCTACCATCGCACCTTTGTTCAGGGCCCCAGGTATGCACTCACCAACATGAAAAAATACTGTTTGTAAATTCTATTTGGTGCAAAGAGTGTAGCGCGTCTTGATGGGCACTGCCGCCTCCAGTGTCCCACAAAAGAAGCGTCGCTCACTTTGCCGCGTCCTGTGACGGGCAGTTCGAAGTGAGCCGATGCGTTACATAACCTGATGCAATCGTTCGCTGTCTCTTTGTTCTTGGATTCCCAATGCTGCCACTCGCTGCTGTACAATCCCACCTGTCATTCGAGCAAGTCCCACCACGCCCGTTCTCTGGTTGGCGTTCACCCATCGCAATGAGGCTGGACCTTACCGTGGTGCGATGGTTTGTGTGCCTCAGTGAACCATTGAGCTATATGGGGTGGTGCATTTTTGCACCTTCAGAGCCACTCATACCAGATTGGTCAATGGTTAGAGGCCAGACAAACTTAACCTCCTGGTCCTCCAGGTTGAGGGTTGGAATGAGGGTGGCTCCTTATTCCTTAAAACGGACTCCTTGCAGCCCAATGCCAAACCCGCTGCCTTGCGGTAAGGTTTTTGAACCAAAGGCTTTGGTTGAGAACCCTAATCGTTCTCCTGTCTAGGCCTGGGCAACCTGACAGTATCCTGCCCACGCAATACAATGAATCTCACATCAAACAAATTTCTGACGCTCTGGCCACCGCAGAGGATAATCAACGGTGCCCTATCTGCTGCATCGAGTAGGGTGGATAGGAGTTTGGATGCTACTGCTTAAGCCTTCCAGTCTTCTTATTCCCCCTCTTGCGCTTTTTCACCCTTATCGTCCCGTTCCAGCTTCACTTTTATCCCCCCTGTTTTCAACCCCAATTCTCGGCCCTCCCCCATCTTGCTTCCATAGTCGCTTGTCTTTTAGTTTCAACTCACATGTGAACGCGGAGCGTCATTCCTGCCCTGTCAACAGGCCCATGTCCAACCAAGCGGTCAAGCCCAGTTCATCGGCTTCCATTTGGAGCCCTCGATCCACCTTCAGATTGGCATGCCTCAATGTTCGCACATTGCTTCAGATCGGTCAACAGGCAGCACTTACCCGAACATTAGAGATCCTCTTCATCGATATCTGCTGCTTATCGGAGACCCGCCTGCAAGACTCGAGCTCTGTGCTCACTCTGCGATCCCCTTCAGGTGACACTAGCAGCACTTTCTCATTGCGCCTATCCGGTGACGATGCAGCTTCGAGCACTGGCCAACCCGGTGTTGGTGTTGCCCTGAGTCCCCGGGCTGAAGCTGCTCTGGTTGATTGGATTCCAATCAGTAGCCGGTTGTGTGCGGTCCGATTGGCTGGCTCGTTCAAAACTTCGAAGTCGCGTGGGACTAACAGGTGTCTATTCGTTATCGCTGCCTATGCACCGACAAACTGTAGCGATGACTCGGTAAAAGACGACTTCTATCGCCAACTGAACGAACTCCTTCGCCACAGAAGAAGCTCGGACACTGTAGTGCTGGCTGGGGATCTGAACGCTCAAGTTGGCAAATTATCCACAGATGAGCTGCATCTGGACGGCCAACATGGTATAGGCTCCCGTAACGATAACGGTGGGCGGTTACTTCATTTGTGTGAGGATGCTCGCTTATTTCTTGCGAGCACTAATTTCCGACACAGCACCCGCCGGAGGGTGACTTGGAGCCCACCAGTCTCGAACCAGCTATGGACGAAAATCGATCACATTGCGATCAGTTACTGCTGCAGAGGCTGCGTCTAGAACTGTCACTCGATTTGGAGCACATGTGTGGAAATCCACATGCACTTGTATGTGCTGACTTGCGGATGCGCTTTGGCGGACGCCCACGACGACGTTGTGAGCGCATTGACACCAGCCAACTGGCCAACCCAGCTGTTCTGAATGCCCATCAAAGTACGCTGTCATGCGAGTTGGATAAACGCTCACTGGATGCAATTGAAGTTCACTGGTCTCATATTCACCAGACCTTACTAGCTGCAGGAAAATCCTCATTTGGTATATCTTATCACCAACATGGACATTGGGTCTCTTCACAGTCTCTGGAACTTATAGATGCTCGCCGGCATATTCCGTCTGGATGCGAACACAATGAAACTCGCAAAGAGCTCCGGGCAAAACTCCGTGCTAGCGTGAAGAGAATCCGCGAATCCTGGTGGTCTCATCGTGCATCAGAGATGGAAATGGCCGCTGCCCTTGGTAACCATCGTAAGTTATTCCGTCTGATACGGGAATCGGACAGCAGGAGACCTGGTGTTAATGAAACAATTTGTGACGAGAGTGGACATCCTATTCAAAACTTACCAAAACACTTGGAGCGTTGGGCTGAGCACTTTGAAAGACAATTTAATCGGCCGGAATTGTTAGGTTTCTAGCCGGCCACTGATCGCCCCGTTCCGTGTGCTGTCCATTTGGATCCACCCTCACTCTCAGAAGTCGAACCTGAGATCGCACTGTTGAAGATAACTAAAGCCGCGGGACCAACTGATCTACCTCCAGTCCTCTTTAAATTAGGGGGACTTGTTACCGTTGATGATTTACACGAGTTTCTAGTCAATCTATGGGAGCAGGAAACTGTCCCATCCGACTGGAGCCGCTCCGTCATAGTCCCAGTTTTCAATGGAGGCTCACGATAGGAATGCGGCAACCATAGAGGAATCAGTCTGGTCTCCATCGCCTCCAAATTGTTTGCCCCTGTCATCCTTCACAGACTAACTGGCATTCGTGAAAGCCAGATTCGTGAAGAGCAACCCGCATTTCGTCAAGGTCCTAGCTGCATTGACCGTATATTCACCTTGCATCAGTTGTTGGAGCACCGTCACATATATTGTCGGCCCACCGTTGTCGTGTTCCTTGATATCAAAGGTGCATTCGATTCGGTGGATAGACATGCACTTTGGGACTGTCTACTCAGGAAAGGTGTACCTGAGAAATATGTTAATATTATCTGAGCATTATATGCGCGTAGCTCGGGCAGAATGAGGGCTTACGGCAAGTTGTCGTCGCCCTTTAATATCTCCAGCGGTGTGAGACAAGGATGTCCGCTTTCACCTTTCCTCTGCAACTTCGCGGTTGACGAAGTCATGGAAATGGCGTTCACAGGACACGACTTAGAAGGTGTGGATCTACTCCCAGGAGAATGAGTTCTTGACTTTGAGTATGCTGATGATATTGCCCCAATCTGTGACAGCTCACAAACGTGCCAAGCGGCACTGGACAGATTAGCACTGGCTGTCCGTCTCTTCGGGCTTTGCTTCGCACCCTTGAAATGCAAAGCGTACCACCAAGATTGGTCTGGACCGCCTCCTACGCCGACCGTTGTTGGGGATCAGCTAGTAGTCGTTCAAAATTCAACTACCTGTGCAGTTGTATCAGCGCCCGTGGGATTGAAGATGAGATCACGAATCGTATAGCAAAAGCTCAGGGCGCTTTTGCTAACCTTCGCCACTTATGGCGCCGGCGCGACATCACTATTACCCTGAAGGGTAGAGTGTACAATGTAGCGGTACGTTCGACCCTACTGTACGGTTGTGAAACCTGGTCCCTTAAAGAAGCGGACCTGAAGAGGCTAGTTACGTTCGACCACCGGTACCTTCGCAATTTAGCTCACATCTGATGGGAACACCGCGTGGGCAACGAGCGTGTTCGACGCCTTGTTTATGGCACAGGAAAAGGAAATGAACCGCTCAGCACAGTTATTTCACGCACCAGGCTCCGATGGCTCGACCACGTGTTACGCATACCAGCCCACCGACTCCTGCGACGTGCGTTGTTTGCGCGCCGTGGGTGTGGATGGAAGAAGAGGAGAGGTGGCCAAGCGATGACTTGGTCGAGAGAAATGAAGGCCCGCATTTCTGAGCTGGACTCAGTTGGAGCGTCTCGGCTCCCTGGTTGGGGTCCGAAAGACGATGAACACGTTTGGTTAGACACAATTGCTGATATGGCTAGGAGCCGAACTCAGTGGCGTTCGTGCTGTGAGTTTCTTTGTCCCACCCCATCCCTCTTAGCCTCCCCCTTCAACAACGATCTCATTATTTAGCCTTATTTAATTTTGCACAGTATTTTTTTTGATGCACAGTAGCCGGCTGGTAGCCTACCGGAACGATGCCCATCCGTTACCGGCAGCTCAGCCAGCTTGCACCAGTTGCTTTTGTTTTGCCCCTTTTTCTTTGTATTGCGGCACAGTAGCTGAGGTGTTTCCCACCTCTAGCTAACGTGTATAATGATGGTTGGCGTTCACAATCCGCCATCGTTGGAGGTAGACCGTCCAAGAACTGCTCCACTTTCAGTTACTGTCTTGACGCGTTGTCCAAACCTGACAGCGTCCGATCCAACAAGCCGGACCGCAAACACGACCGGATCCGCTCCTCGCCCAAGCCGAGACGCTTTGAATCGGCGCACCGCGTCCTGGCGGTCAGCCGACTGTAAAATCCGCGATCAGCGTCTTTTACGCGGCTGTCCGTTCCAACTTGACTGGGCCTCTTGCCGCATCCCTGCTCGCTATGACCCCTCCCTTGAGCAGACTCCGAAGCGGAACCAGACTCGTCCGCTGATGCTTCCCCCGACTGTTTCCGCAACCCCCTCGAAGTCCTTCAGGAATCTCGGTACACCCGCATCCTCAAACGCCTCCGGCCACTGAGTCGTCATCTTCATCGTACTGGTTCACGGTACAAAATGTGGAAAAGTGGATAAGGTACGGGGTCGAGTGCTGGAGAACGAACACACCTTTCAAACATGGGACCCTCGGACTCATTTGCGCACATCATTCATTGTGCCAGTTGATCCCACGCTGCAGCTTGTGCTATTAACCCAGTTTACCGTGACGATGCGGTATAAGTTCAACGCTCCAGCACCATCCATTTTTAGGGCTAGTTGAATTGTGTACTACGCGCCCGTCGTCCGCGGTGCTCCATTATACGCTGAGTTCATCGCGTCTGCTTGTTTTCCCATACTACTCATTAGTAGTGCACCATAATGTGGTACCAAAAACCGGCACATAATCTACTGCATATTATGTTGCGGGTAGGTCATCTAGTACTTGCATCAACCGATTCGGAAGGATCTCATTGGACATTTCAAGCCAAATAGTAAGCACAGCCATCGGTAACGTCTAAAAAGCGCTCCTAATGTGATCATCTAGATGGACTCCGGCAAGGGAAGCGTGTCAAAAAGCGGGTGAAGTGAACTTTCGAAAACAATTTGGCCTTGAATACCGCTCTCAAAAGTGGGCGGTATTTAGCGGTTTAGAATCGAGGCATTCGTGTAAACCACCCGATTCGTTAGTGACTATCATGAATTGAGTAACCAAATCGATCGATCCATCAACCTTAGCTATAACGCCTAAACTGAACTTCACACGCTTAACAATAGGCACTTTTCTAGCTATCAGTGCTTCTTGTGGCGCGGACTCGTCCAATGACAAATGAACATCTTCTTCGGACTTCTTCACAGCGCCGTCAAATATGATAGGATACAGATCGACGATATCTGCGCTGGCTTCACACGAATGAATAGATCGGTCATCCACCTGCGTTTAGCCCGGGTTTGGGAAGATTTAAGGGAAGCGCTCGTTTGTCATTAGGTCCCATGATACGACCGACTGTGCTGTCGGCTATGAGAATTCCGTTTGCGCTGTGTGGCAGGCTTTCCGTGGAGTTGATTAAATTGGTGAGAGTGGGTGTGTCGCCAAACTTGACGAGAGGAGCAGTTGCGTTATCCAGGTTTCGATCATCACGAAGACGCGAAGTGTGCGTGTGTATTTGCTTGAAGTCGTTGAATGAGACCCTGTGTGGCGAACATTATGTGCTAACGACCCTAGAATACATTTTGCCGTGTTTGACCAAAGCTAAGTATTTCACGTAGATATGTCTTTCGCATTACGGTAATTGGTTATTGATAAAGAACCCAGTTTCCTTACGACATGGACACGTGCTAACAACCGAGGTATTCAAGGTCGATGCAGAGAAAATTGAAGCAGCACGAGATATGCCGCTACCTAACGACGTGAAGGGAATCCATAGTTTAGACTGTATTGTGAATTACTGAACCGCTTCATGCACACACGCTGATATCATGACACCGAGCAGATAGCTAACTCACAATGGAGTAAGGCAAAGTTGAGAAAAGGACAGGAAACCGTATTTGCAACTATTAACACCTTACCAGCAACGCGCCCATACTTGAACTTTATGATCCAGCGTAGCCTATAGAGGTATAGTCTGACAGTAGTCAGGACGGAATAGGTGCTGTTCTCCTACAGAATGGAAAACTATTGGATTTCCGCAGTTGAACACTCACAGTGACTGAGTAGCGCTTTGCGCAGATTGAGAATAACCTGCTCGCAGTAGTCTATGTCATGGATCGATTAAACCATTAAGAAAGACAACTGTGTATACCGATCACAAACCGCTTGTATCGATAGCCAGTAAACCGCTCCTTATTGTTTTTCGTCTTCTTCGGTGTACGCCTCTCCGGCTTCAAACTTACAACCTACCGGGTGCGGAGATGCTCATCACCGATAGGCTGTTAAGTACTCATATACTGGTATCTGAGCACAATCCAGAAGAGGTTGATGCAGTACACTTATTACAGCATCTAGCAACCACGGATGATCGTCTAGAAACAGTAAGGGTTCACACAAAGGAAGATGCATCTTTTTCAGGTTAACGGGACGTTATTCCTAATGGGTTACCAGGGACAAAGAAGTAGCTGACAAAGGAAACAGCACGCTACTTCGATTTTCAGGATGAACTATCCTTCTATGAAGGCTTGCCGTTCAAGGAAAGACGTATTTTGATTCCGTCATCGCTCCGAGGGGAAACGCTGAAACAGGTGCATCACGCACACCGAAGTGCTGTCATCAGCCGAGCAGGAGAATTGATGTTCTGGCCAGGAGTGACGGGTCAAATCAGGGACTGTTTGTCGAAATATGAGGCGAGCCGTTCACTCGAAATTCGGCGGACGAGGGCACAAATAATGGAAAGGAAAAAGAGTACTTACGGTGGATTAATAAAGTGATGGTTTTGAAATCGATTTACTCACCACTAGGAACACAGAAGCAGTAATCATCAATTCCGATGTCAATTCGTGAGGCATGAAATACAAAAAGGGATGGTCTCCGACATTTGTCCCCAGTCTACTACAGCTACATTCTAGGATTTCGCAACCAAATGGTAATAAGTGCACCAGAAAACCAGCCCATATCACAGCCAATCGAATGGAAGTGGGAAGCCAGCAGGCCAAACGACTGTTATCCAAACCTAGATCTACTGGCTACGACCCGTACCTCAAGCTACTGGAGAACCGCAACGTTCCTACAACGCATAACGGTCTGAACGCAGTGCAGATCCTAAGCAGCTGATGGACTATGACTCTGATGCCGGCATCAGTCGTACTTTTACACCCAGTCTCACCACAACATGAGAGACTACAACAGTCTAAGAAGACGGATGCCCACCAAAAACGGTATGACTACGGTGTACGGACACTAGGCGAGCTGACAATGGGGGAAGAAGTGTGTTCAATCAGTACCCGATAGTCAAGAGCGGTGGAAGAGAGGTGTTGTGACTGCGAAGGTCAATGCAAGGTCGTACGAAATAAAGGTTCTAGGGAAACATCCAGAAGAAATCGAGTGCAACTGAGACGACACTGGAGACGACAATGTTGATTGCGAGTGGAGGGCCTAACAGCGGCATATGCGGCGAAAATGAGGCGGAGTGGCAAAATGTACGAAGTGTGTAGCAGTATGTAGGCACAAGGACTTGACAAGGGAAGATATGACGGGAGTGTCCTATCATATTGAATGGATGGATCAAATGAGTGAGCTAATGAAGCAATGGGAGACTTGCTTAACGGATTCGATACTAAACATGGGTTGTCCAACGTTCGTGTGAGTTAATCCCGTTTGTTTAACTGAGCCAAAGGAGAGACCTCGTCGGCTTATAAGTGTCTTTAGTTATGGAAGTGAACAGACAACTTATGTCAGGGAGTTTGGTTGGCCAGACATGTAACTTTCGCTGAGTCGGCTTCACTGAATAAGCGCCTTCTCTAAAGGACAGACACTGCACCTCACCCACGCGGGTTAAGGGAGGGCGGAAGAGTAGGCGTTGTTGTGCCTCGTAGCACCTGCATATGATCAGCCATAAATTGTGTCAACTAACCAGCGGAAACACATACACAAGGTATACACTGGATCAAAAGCATTGAGGCACATTTCCTCTGGCATCTTGTCATTTCATGTATCTGCTGCTGCTTTGCCTGCATGTTCCTTCGAGGGTTCGAAAAAGGCGGTGTGGTCTTTGAAAATTGAGTGTTGCCCACCAGAAAACACTGCAAAACCACGACGCGTTTCGATGTAATTTCATCTCATCAGGTGGAGACAGCAGGCCTCCATCCCGCGACCATTGGAATAGTAGCCGAAACCACTACCCCTTTGGCTACCTAGTCACGGTGGGTAACGCTTTTGACACCGTGAATCACAGTCCATTACATTGAGATTGCGTGTCGCAATCCAATCACACAACGTGTAGTCCAAACTTGACCCTCCAATGAGGTGTAGTCTTGTTCGTAGTGGCCATCTAAACATCAACTCCACGGGTGACGTCCTCATTGACTCAGTCGTTATCTTGTGGTAAGAGAACAGGGGACGATCCAACTAAGTCTGCATAGTTCCATGAGTATGTTTAAGGAGACTTTGGTTAACTCTGGACTGCCAGTTTTGCGATCCCATTCGATGTGGAATGGTGCGGTGCAGATTTTCTGTGCTGCATTGCATGGATACACAAGGATTGATGAAAATCTTCACAGGTTAATGGTGTCCCATTGTCGGTGCATACCGTTTCTTGGAAACCGAAGGCGTCGAATACGTAGCGCACCTTTGCAATTGCTGCGGTTGAAGTCGCATGTGGAACCGGATGTACTTATATCCATTTAGAGTGGGCATGAAACAAAAGCAAATGCATCGTCCCATTGATCGGGCCAAAGTGGTCCGTATGTACCCACTACCAGTGCCTATCCCGTCAACGCATTGGATGTCTGGGAGATATTTGTCTCTGATATTTCAGACATTGTCCGCAATTTTCAGCAGCGGTTCTATATCCTGGTCAGGGTTCTGCCACCAACAATAACCCCGTGGCAGTACCTTCATCCTGTTCACACCAGGGCGTCATGCAGCTCTCTCAGCCAGTGAGACTGTAGTTCATCTGGTGGAACTATGTGTGAACCCCGAAATACACAGCCGTCTTACAGACTACACGCAGTACTCAGATAGGCAAATGATTTCAGTTCGTCTAATGTACTTGTAGGCCATCCGGTCATCACGAACCGTTTCACCATCGACAATACAGGGTCCCTGTCTGTCAGGCGCCGTACCACTTCACTCCGGATGAGTGTCTTTTCATGGTGTTGGATCAGCTTGATAAACACCATGGGTTCACTGTTTTTTGTGTGCCATGCTGTTGCGGGAGGCGACTAAGTGCATCGGCAATAGTATTCTTAGGTCCGTCTGTATATTGAAGGTTGTAGTTATAGGTGCTCAAATATAGGCGAAGGCATATGCTGGATTCCATTCTCCTCAACCGGAAGCGAAAGAAGTGTTTTGTAATCAGTGTGTACATAGAACTATCTTCGCAGACGTGCTGGTGGGAATGCTTGACTCCGAAAATAATCGTTAAGGCCACTCTGTCCATTTGGGAGTGATTCCTCTGAGCAGGTTGCAAGATGCGAGAAGCAAAAGCGATTGGGCGAAGAGAACCGTCATCCGTCAGGCGACAAACAACTACGTTTATTTCGCGTGGGGAAGCATCACAATGCGGTGTCAGAGGCCGGTTCGCATCAAAATGCACGACATAATGGGAGGCGCTGAGCGCTCTTTTTGCATCTGTGAAGGTTCTTCTTTGATCCGGACCTCAAATAGAGGACTTCCCCTTATGCAACGGTTAGTACAAAGGTGAAAATACTCTTGCAGCGACAGTGAAAGAACATCCCTAGAAATAGCCGAAGTTCAGCCTCATTGCTGGGTTAAGGTGTGACAAGGATGAGCTTGACTTTGTCTCCTAACACTTTTAATCCGCTTTTATCGAGCCAATAACCGAGGTAAAGGACGGAATCCGAGAAACCCGTACTCTTGGACTTCTTCCGTTTCAGCCCACTCATTTGTAGGCTTTCGAGTAGAGTGGATGACGTTTGTAAATGTTCAGCATCTGCACGTCCTGTAAGCAGAATGTCATCAAGATAGGCGCACGTGAAAGGAATATCCTTGATCAGATTGTCAATGATCCTTTGGAAAATTACCGGGGGTGAACTGATTCCGAAAGGCAGATGTTGGTATTAGAACAGGGCCACATCGGTACTTATCGTATAAGCGTGTAAACGGAAAAGAGTCTTGTCGAACACAATTTTTAAGTATGCGTGACTGAGACCGATCTGCGTGAAGTTTTGTCCGCACGCTAGCGTAGCATACAGATCCTCTATCCGAGGTAAGAGATCATCATCATCATTGTAAACGTTAGCTAGAGGTGGGAAATACCTCAGCTTCTGTGCAGCAATGCATAACAGAAAAAGGGAAAGAAATGCAACCGATGCAAGCCAGCTGAGCCACCGGTAACGGATGGACATCGTTCTGGCAAGCAACCAGCCGGCTATTATGCAGCAAAACAAATTACTGCAAAATTACATAAGGCTAAGAAGTGAGGTCGTGGTTGGAAGGGGAGGCTAAGAGGAATGGGGTGAGACAAAGGAACTCACAATACGAAAGCCATTGACGTCGGCTCCTATCCATGTCAGCAAGTGTATGCAGCCAGACGGGTTCAGCATCTTTTAGACCCCATGCGACTTCAGGACTGGTTTGATTGTTCCCAGTGATTGCAATCTATTTATTTTGTCCTCGACTTTTGATCTCGGGGAATAGGGTAGGGTACGTGTGCTGAAATAGCGGGGTTGAGTTCCCGACTGTTATTTGATACTAGTCTGATAGCCGTTCAGTTTTCCCAATTTATCATAAAAAACGTCAGCATATTTATTGAGCACATCCCCAAGCTCTGATTAATGTAGTTGATCTTCACTGTCCCCAAAATAGAGAGGAGGACCTTAATCCAGTCGGGCCCGAATAAGTGTGGACAATCATCCGCTACAACATATGCCGGTAACGTCCGCTTCTCCGCATGATAATTAGCACGAACAGTGCATTTTCCCTGGATTGGTATCGGCTGCCCAGTGTACGTCTGCAAAGTCTATTCACAAGTGGATAACTTGGGTAATTTTTAAACAGATGCAGCAGAGTATGGTAACTGAGGCACCGGTATCAACTTCCATTTTAACCAACTGAGATATTTCCAGTTACACAGGGTAAGTTGGATGAACGCTACAGATGTTCGATGTTGCATTCCAAGTCGTGTTTAGCTGGTCATTTTCGTTTGAATGTTTGACGATCTTCACGGGTCCGCTTTGAAAATCGTGAAGTCACAGCTGTGCTAGTGTTAAAACGGTAAACTCGGGTCATATGCCCTGTTTTACCACACTGGCGGTAGACACTCTGTTTATTACAACATTCCACGACCGACAAATGCTGGTTTCCGAATAGATAACATGCAAAAGGCAATTCGGACCGTCTCGGGGTAACACTGTTTCTATCGAATGCGTAGATTGGGTGTGTATAAAGTTGGTGGAAATAGTTACTAAGTGTTTATGGACATTTCCTGAACTCCGAACAGCATTACAGGCCTCCAAGTTCATTGTAGCCTCACCTTTTGACAACAGCCTTTCATGGGCTTGATCGTCGCCGATACCGGATACCAGACTCTGCAGTCATCGCTTTGCTGAAAATAGTGGCTGGGATTTCACTATACCGACATTCTGGGGTGGGGGACTTGCTGAAAACTTGAAATGAAATCAATGGCACTTACTTCAGTTACGACGCAAGATCGAGAAGGAATACCACGCAGTATATGAACCCCATGACCCACTGAGGACTTCAAGTGCACTGTTAAGTGCTGCCTACTCACCGACAAGAAAGTTGTAAAGCGGAACGCAGGTATGGTTGCGACGAGAACCAGTAGGAATCAATACAAATGCCAAGTATTCAGAAATGAGTACGTAGCCGGACCCAAGGTGTATTGTAAGGAGCTGCAATGAACTAGAAGCAAATTAGTAAGAGCACTGAGCAAGGTAGCATGCGAATCACAGACTTCGATGTTGATCGTCTCAATCTTACCATTGTAGTCAATGGTAAACGTCTTGTCGCTTCTGCGTACGACACGGTACGGATTAGAATAGGGAGGTTGAAGTGGTCGGCGTACGCTGTCAGTGCGAACAAACACGTGCGTACAAGTGGTTAAGCGTTCGTCCACGTTGGTACGCAAGCTCTGTGCTCTGGGTTGCACAGGCTGAAGCTGTCGCATGTGATGAGATGGGCGAGCTGCGTAGTCGCCATAGTCGAAGGTTGTTGGCGCTTTTGGTGAGACGAGTTCACCCGGTAAGCGTTGTGTGCATCAAAAGACTAGCGACGATGGAGTGGCGTGCAAATCCGCTTTAATCGTGTTTCTTATGTCTAAGAGAACGAGCGGAAGTGCTTCGTTCCACGATGTGCTAGATTGGGCACAGATTGATGCTTTGAGTTGCCGGTGGAACCTTTCTACCATCCCATTAGCTGCGGGGTGGTATGCGGTGGTTCGGTTATGTTGGCAACCAAGAACGTTGAGTAATTTGCTGAAGGATCTGTCAAAGTGCCATCCTCTGTCAGTGATGACTAGGCTTGGGCAACCGAATTGATCTACCTAGCGTTCTAGGAAAGCTTGCGCAACTGTCTCAGATGAGCAGTTGACTATCGGAATCGCCTCTGGCCAACGGGTGCATCGGTCGACACAAGTGAGGAGGTACACGTAGCCTTTGCATGGAGGCAAAGGTCCGACCAAGTCGACATGAACGTGTGCAAAACGAGCGTCAGGAGCGGGAAAGACGCCAAGCGTACTTTTGGTGAGTCTGTATACCTTGGCGCGCTGACACTCAAAGCACGCGCGTGCCCAAAGTCGGACATCCCGATTGACGTTGGGCCATGGGAAGCGTTTCGTCACGAGCCTCTGCGAAGCACGTATGCCTGGATGAGACAGGTTGTGTAAAGCATTGAAAACTAGTCGACGCAGCTAGGAGGTTCGGTATCAGTGTCACAAGGATAATGGTGCCAAGATAGAGAACCAATGGACAGCAACTGAATTCGCATTATGCCTTCTAGTTATTAGTGGATACTTACATTGACAGAAGAAGTCAACATGCCAGAGAAGGTACGTGGTGCAAACAATTTAAGAGAGTAAGTGTTGGAGAGATAATGAGTATTTCCTACCGCAAAAAGGTATGCTACCTACAATGACTCGCTGCAGCTGAAGAGTGGTGACGAAATACTGATAATGGTAATACGAATGAGAGTATCGACGGCTAGCATTGGCATTGGATTGAATCCGTCTATTTCCTAGTGGCTACCTAAAGTGTCCCAGTATCAGTCAACAGACAGCAAATGTATGTGACGCAGACAGTCCCCAAAGGATGAAAGTTGTAGATAAAAGAGAGTGCGCTTCTGAGAATCCTATCCGGGGACATGCCTCAGAGATGCTTGGAGCGTACGAACCACTTAGCTGCTTCCAAACCGAGACTTGAATTTTAATATGATCGACCGGATAGTAGGCGAAAGTTGACAAGCTATCATTGACCAGTATGTAGCCATTCTAATAAAAAGACGACTTGGTAGTTAGTTGTAATATCTATCATGTTGTCGCACAGAATGCGTCGAAAAACATGTCAGACTGTAAGCGCCCAAAAAAGTATAACTCTTAATCTTTCATGTATACAATTTAACCTGGTTCACACCTCATTGTATGAGTTATGCCTTTCTCCTTTGCTTAATCATCCTTACAACCGGCTCCATACTCGACAGCCTTGTAAGTTCCTGCGCTTACGTGTTCACCCTCTTCTAGCTTCACCCGTCCGCTTCTTATCTAGCCCATCTAATACAGTCCGACCTGTCCGACTCCGATTTCCTTCTGAAAACCGAGCTTAATTTTGCGCACCATCTCGGACTAGTATTAACTAGTCATACATGCGAAAGTAATTGATACAGACATTCCGTAATTAGAGTGGAAAGCCAGAGCCAAACAAGTGTGAGAATTAGTAGGAATATACGGTAAACAGAAGTGCGATTAAAGGGGAATATTCAATGTAGTCGTGGATTCATATGGGTAACAAGCATAAGAGAGAACGGTGTCAGCTTGGCGATTAGGATATAATTTGGGCAAGGTCAACTTGTACTGTAGGTCCTGCGCACGCCGGCTTCACCATCTATGTAGCAGCCAGTTAAGTTTGATGCGATTAGTAATAGGCGGATGTCTCGAGCTAGCCAGATGTGGAAGGTTAGGGGCGAATGCCTGGAGGCAATTCGGTAATCCGGTGGCCGAATGCCCTAGGTGATGGAAAGAATTTACGGGGTTGTTGGAGGAAAGTCAGGCGAGGTAGGACACACCGATAGGATCCGCCCGGGACAAGGTGGTATAATGTGGCTGG
This sequence comes from Dicrocoelium dendriticum, assembly GCA_944474145.2. Classification (NCBI taxonomy): domain Eukaryota; kingdom Metazoa; phylum Platyhelminthes; class Trematoda; order Plagiorchiida; family Dicrocoeliidae; genus Dicrocoelium; species Dicrocoelium dendriticum. The sequence goes on from OX104064.1 coordinate 84,860,092, forward strand.
CATAAGCCGAACAACCCCTCCGGTGGTGCCAGCTTGGGTGGATCGGGTTTTGTACGCCCATTCCAGCTAGTCAGTGCCGGGCAAGCAGTGGTTCCAGGAACCGTGGTCGGGGGCTATCGCCTGGCAAGCGTTCTCCCTATAAAAAGCCACAAATGTCTGCTTAACAACACTGTGACGTGGCGGTCGTGGCTCGCCACAAAATAAAGTCACTGCCCCGTGGATATCTGGATAATCCTTTCCAACCCACGGACACCAATCTTCTACTCGCACATTGCTGACGATAGCAAACATTCAAGAATGGAGCAGCACAGTTACAAGCGCAAACTACACAGCTACATAAACGCACACACACTTACATACTTACATACCCCCTGCACAAACGAGCACTGTTTTGGCAAAAATGTCGGACATTTTTCACATTCTTGATTACGCATTGTTTTCTCGACTTGATCATGCCTGTAAAGGCGTGCCTCGCACTGTCAAAAAAATAAAAGCTTTACTTATTTGTTTTTACATCTAGTGAGTCCTTGGTTTCCAGTTTCAAAAAACTCGTCTTCAGGACCGGTGATATTCAGTAGTCTTGGAAACTTGTGTGACAGAGAAGTATTTGCTAATAGAGAAGTGAAACTGGTTTATATTCATAGATGCCCTCATGATAAGAGGTAACCTATTCCACACATGTGCGTATCTGTAGAGGTAGAAGTTGGAGCGAATACTACTGAGCTTTCTTGGCAGGATAATAGCGTGGGGTCTATCACGTAGGGTGTACGAAGTGATATATGGGCCTGAGACAGAGGTTAGTGGGCTCCCATTGGGATTGCTGATAAACGAATATAGGAAGGCGAAGTTTGTTTTCAGTCAGCGCAGCCATAACGGGGCGAGCTTAAGTGTGTTGCATCGATCACGGTAACTGAGACTTCAGTGCCCCAGGAGGCGTTTTGTGAAGGTACGCTGAAACTTTTCGAGGGCTGTTCTGTCGCACTTGCTTAGGTTGGTGAATACTATAGAGCAGTACTCTAGCAGAGGCCGGGCACATGTTTTGTAGAGCACAGTTCTAGGTTCCTGTATTGTCATGGTTTTGAGGATGCATCCGATGAGAGAGCGTGCTTTAGCTGCGGAATAAACTACTTGTTCCGCGAAGTTCAGCGAACAGGAGTAGTGCACGCCTAAGTCACGCACTGTTAGGCAGTTCCCTAATGGCGTGCCTTGTAGCATTAAGGTATTGGGTGGCATGGTGCATCTGTATGTAAGGACATTGCATTTTGCTGGTGTGAATGCCAACTTCCATGTGTCGCACCATGCAGCTAGTGCTCTTAAGTCGTATTGTATATGGGAGAGGGCGGTGTGGAAGTTTGACGGATGAAATGGGAAGACAATTTTGATGTCGTCGGCAAAGAGGTAGGGTGTCCCATGTTTGAAAACCTGGAACACGTCATTGATATAGAGCAGGAAAAGTAGAGGGCCTAAAACGCTACCTTGAATTACGCCACTTTTGACTGGTTTTGGAAGTGACATAAAGTCCCCAACCATTACTGACTGTGAGCGATCTGTAAGATATGATGAGAACCAAGTGTGCAGTTTGCCGGAGATACCGTATGATTCCAGCTTCATCAAGAGTTCTGTATGTGGTACTCTGTCAAAGACTTTTGTCATGTCTAGGAAGATGATGGCTAGTGTATGCTTGTTGTCAATCTGTTGAGTTACGTGGTTGAGGAACTCAAATTGGCAGGTCTGACAGGATTTAGACGGCAGAAATCCATGTTGTTGTCGATTGACGAGGTTACGAGTAAGCAGGAAGGTGAGCATGGTTTCTTTGACTATTCGTTCCATTACTCTTGAAGCTATAGGCGTGTGGCTGATGGGGCGATAGTTTTCCATGTTCTGCTGACTGCCTTTTTGTGTTTGGGGATGACGGTGGCATGTTTCCATGTGGTTGGATAAATCCCGTTTGTCATGGAAAGCGTGAATAGGTTGAGAAGTAGAACTGGAATATCCTGGCCACCGAGTATCAGCAACGCAGAGGGGAGACCATCGGGACCAGGATGTGATGACCATTTGACTGAGCTGATTACTCGAGTGATAGAACGTAGGTCAAACTTAATAGTGTCGAGTGAGTCATTGGTGCGCCTAGCTGGCATAGCAGGTGAGGTTCCATTAGCGTCGGTGAAAGAATTGCAGAAGTATCCATTGAGGGTCTCACATATTTTTGATGGATCGCTAATAACGGATGTGTCAGAAAGTCTGAGTGAGGCAACAGGCGTAGATTTTTGATTGCTTCTTTGTCGGAGTAGTTGACTGAGTGACTTGGTTTTATTGTTAGATTTAAGGGCAGCATCTTCTTCAGCAATCTTGGCTGATTCCTGCGCAGTTTGCCAGTTGGTTAGGATTTCGTTCATGCGAACAAGGATGTGGAATTCCTTAGTTTTGGAGTATCGCTGGCGCATTTTTGATCTTCCTAAGTACACCGTAGGCCTTTGCTGATTTCGCTGTCATCTTTAAGCGGCTTCTGCAAGTGAGTGGGCGATCACATCTAGGCAGCTGAAGAGATTTAGATATAGGACGTGTGCGGCTGCGTCTACATCAGTAGCTAAAAAGAAGTTGTCCCAGTTCGCAGATCGCACTAATATCTCAAAGCTGTCCCAGTTAATGTGGTTGAACATTCGAAACTGTTTGACAGAAGAAGAAGTGGCGCAGTGTGGAGTAGAAAGTGTAAATATGAGTTTGACCACCTTGTGGTCGCAGCCATGTATATTATCTAATATACCAGCAACTGCATCAGAGACACCTTGCGTAAAGATTAAGTCTAGGGTGTTAGAAAGCCTGGTGTGATCGTGAACTTGTTGGGTCCAGTTATTTGCGTGGACGGTGTCAACGAAACTTCTGTATCTGAGTGGGGCAACCTGGTCGTTCCAGGGGATAAGTGGCATATTGAAATCGCCACCCACTATCTTGTGACGTGGGGGCATTTGGGAGATTTCAGTGAAAAGCTTAGTGAGTTTATTAATCTTTTTGCTAGATGTGTGTGGAGGGTTGTATACGCAACCGATAAGGAGGTCAAGTTGACCTCCTGTCGTCTGGATCCAGATGGAGTCTTCAGGGTCACCTATAGATAACAGTTCGAAATCGGGTGCACCAAAGTCGTCCCGGACATAGATAAGACAACCGCCACCCCGCTGGTTGTCTCGTCCGTTACAGAATGTAGTGTAGCCAGGGATGCGTAGTAGGCTGTCAGAGGCATTTGAGGGGTGCCACGTTTCTGTGATGAGAACCAGCTGTGGGTATGAGAGTAGGATAAATGGGCCAATGAGGTGCATCTTGTGTGTAATAGATCGCGCATTAATAAGCAGCATACTGTATGATTCAACGCAAGGAGAGTTAAAGGAGTTCGATTGTGTGAGGTAAGTTGCACAATAGGGTGTAACGGGCGTAGGGCACATGGAAGTGGTAAGAAATGGTGGAGAGTGTGATATAGGATTGTGATCAGGAAGTGTTTGAGTAGGTAGCTGATGGTGGTTGGCCTCTAATGAGGCTGTAGTAATAATATTGAGTGTAGAACCAATCCGGAAGGCTGGAGTTAACCGTGGGGGTTAGTTGCAGTGAGTATATGAGTTGTTGGATGTAATAGAGAGCTGGCGAGAACTCTTGGTGGAATGGGCGAGGTGGGTCGAAACGGGAATGCGCCACAGGCTAGGTTGTTCCTCGATGCCTATCTATCATACTACAGTTAAACAGACGGAGCTTTGGAATGACAGGTCCCAACCTTAGGAATCCGGAAGGTATAATCATAATAATGTAAGACCACCGAGACCTCAAGCACGAAATGTGGGAATGAAACGTTTGGCAAGTCCGATGGTCGTGGATGATGCGGCGTCACAATCAAAATGGGAACCTGCAAAGGTGAAATGGCGATAAGCCACAAGTTGCTCCCCAAGCTTTAGCATTCATGTCAGATAGAAACAGATAGAGTTTAAAAGCAGAAAGCAACAAAATTCGGAATCTGAAGACAATAATAAGTATGTAAGGTCAAAATACCATCAAGCATGGTGTGAGGGGGAATATTGATTAGTACAATGGTTGTGAGCGAAGCGGCATCACAATTTAACTGGGTCTGTGAAAAGGAAATGGGAATGGGCCACAGGCTAGGTGGCTCTTTAAGGCCTGGCAGTCAAACTAGAGTTAAACAGGCGGAGCAATCTACTAACAAGAAGGTGTAAGTACTGCGGCATCACAAACCAGGTGGAAGCTCGTTGGGATGAAACGGAAATGAGCCAGAGGAAGGGATGAAAAGGGAAGTTCGAAAAGTTAAGAGATCTCCAGCCCCGCGATCCAGATGGCTGTCTGTTATGTTGAAGCAAGTCGTCAGATGCTTGTGCTTCGAGACAGCCAGATGTGGGAAGTATGAAAGAAGACAGCAGCATGCAAGATCTGGAGGCTGGTACGTACGAGATAGAAGGCTAACCGGGTATTTAGAGCGTGGTGAGGATATTGTAAGGGTGGTGGGTCTGAGGGTTGTGAGTACCACGGCATCACAATTCTGCTGGAAGTACATTAGGATGAAATGGATATGTGACAGATGCTAGGTGTTGCTTTAAACCTTGGCAATAACGTTAGATGCAGTTGGCTTGATTGAAGATGCAGGCAGATAGCAACATTCAGCATCCGAGCCGAGATAGCAGTAGGACTGTAAAGGGATGCCTATAAGTGGTCTGGCCCGTTTTCAAAAGCTGGAGTTGCGGACAGTTACTATACAGTAGTTGGGAAACTTGTGGGACAGGGATGTATTAGCTTAACGTGAAGCGGAGCTGGTTTGCTTTCACAGATTAGCTTATGGAGAAAGGTAAGCTATTCCATGCAAGGGCTTAGCTGTAGAGGTAGAAGTTGGAGCGAACACTACTTCGTGTTTTCGGCAGGATAAGGAACGGCGGTCTATCATGTAGGGGGTAGGAACAGTTGTCTGTGTATGAGGCAGCTGTGAGTGGGCTCACATTGGGATTGTTGCTAAGCGCATACAGCAAGGCGAAGTTTGTCTTCAGTCATCCCAGCCATAATGGGTCCAGCTTAGGTATAATGCAACGACCAAGGTAGTTGAGACTTAAATGCCCCAGTAGGGGTTTTTTGAACATATGCTGAACTTACCCTAAAGGCTGTACCATGGCACATTCTTAGCTTGGTAAATACTATAGAGCAATACTCTAGCAGAGACCAGGCACATGTTTTGTAGGGCGCTGCTCTAGATGCTTGCGTTATCATGATTATGAAGACGTGTCGCATGAGAGAGCACTTTTGCTGAGGAATAAACCACTCGTTCCGCGAAGTTCAGCAAACAGCAGTAGAGTGGGCCTAAGCCCCGCACTTTTAAGCAATTCCCTATTGGCGCACCTTGTAGCGCTAAGGCATTGGGTGGCATGGGGCATCTTATGTGAATACATTGCATTTCATAACAGTGGTACCCAACTTTCATGTGTCACATCATGCAGCTGGATCACATAAGTCGTGCTGTGTATGGCAGAGGACCGTGTGCAAGTTGGAAGTAAGAAAAGAATTTTGATGTCATCGACAAAAAGGTCGGGCTACCCGTGAGTATCAACTCGGAACACGTCATTGATACAAAGCAGTAAGAGTTTTGGGCTTAAAACGGTTCCTTATGCAGTTTTTGACTGATTGTAGAGGTGACTTAGTCATCCAACATTACTAACTGTGACCGAGATGTAAGTTAGGAAGAGAACAATGTGAGCAGTTTTCTGAGATGCTGTATGGTTCAAGCTTCATCAAATTCTGCATGTGGTACTCTAGCAAATAATTTTGTCATGCCTAGGAAGATGCTGGCTTACTGCTTGCATGTTGTCTTTCTGTTTACACGGTTTAAGGACACAAATTGGACAACCTAACAGGAGTTACGCGGCAGGAATCCTTTTACTTGTTGTTGTTGCTTGAGAAGGTTGCGGGTAAGCTGGAAGGTGTTTGTTTTCTTTGACCTTTTGTCGCATCACTCTTGTGACAATAGGTCTGTGGCCGATAGGGCAACGGTATGACATGTTTTGACGACTGCCTTTTTGTGTTCATGGATGACAACGGCATGTTTTCATGTGGCTGAATAAAGTCTGCTTTTATTGGCATCCGTGAATAGTTGAGAATTAAACCTGGAAGGTCCTTGCCATCTAGTATCAACAGCGCAGTGGGGAGACCATAAATAAAAAAATAAATAAACTAAATAATTATATTCTCGACGAAAAGAGACACACCAGTACATGCATGGTCAAGTGATTGACAGAACCATAGGTGGTGTACAGCTGGTGTATACCACACAGCAGAAATACGTTTTGGCAAAATATCTGGCTTGAACATCGCACATGATTTTGCACAGGAATAATGCAGGGATGAAGAGCTTGATCCTTGGTGTCAAAGTGTAAGTTGGCACCGAATCGCTGTACGAGCACTAAGTGTCTCCGTTATGGAAATGCTGGGTGCGGGTTCGAATGGTTCCGGGGATTGATCGCCGTTTTTCCATAGGAGTAGGAGTCCGATAGTATTTAATAAACACTTGCTCTCCAATATGGGTATTGAGATAAATATTCGTGTGTAGCAGTGAGCAGCGACTTTATTTCGGTGGCGAGTCACATCCGCCACGTCGCAGTGTCGCTAAACAGACATTTGTAGCTTTTTATAGGAAAACGCCTGCCAAGCGATAACGCACCACGTCTTGGAACACTGCTGTTAACCACTATGTATATAACTGAACTACTGACGTTTATGTGGGACCGATTTTCTGAGCAGCTAATTGCAGACATGGGACTCCCGATTTTGCGTTGGCTTAGCCGAAGGCTTAGTCAGGATTCATCAGGAACGGTTGTGGACAGCGGCACTGTTCGGAGGTACGCTGTGTAAATTGCGACGCTGCGGTATTCAGGTGAGTAGGGAACTCATCTCATAAGCAGCATCCTTGGCTGAGCAGATAACCCACGGGCTAGGTGCGTGTTGCTGGTAGGTCCACGGGAGGTAACAATTGCAGCTAAGTGGGACGTTTGCGTGGAGAGGATGTTTCGAACGTTCGAGGAGCTTGCTGTGGTAGCTGGAATCTGGTATAGCCAGGCGTAGTAGTTTAGACCAAAGACAATATACACCCGGAAGGTATAACATCTTCACACCACACTTGCGAGGTGAGTGAAGCAACAGGAAGAAGTAATCCATCGGCTAGTCCGGCAGAGCATAGCACCATGGAATCGCAAGTAAGTTGAACACTTGCAGGAAGGTGAACTTGTTTTTTCAAATGTGCCGAAAGTTATACGTATTTGATCCAAATTGTCCAAACCCATGAAGGATACGGAGCAAAAGGCTTTCAGAAGAAATTATCCACTGGCGAGGTGGATGTAATTGCAAGTGTGTTGATCATGTGCAGGGGATGAAGCTATTTATGTGATGTTGCGGATGTAATAATGATTTGCACCCAATTGTTCCAACCAGTGGGAGGTAAGCTTCCAGATTCCTAGACTTGATGGCAGACCACACTAGCGAGATGGGTAACGTATCCATCAAATACTGACGCCAAGCACATGACGGATCTGGTACAATAAATAATCCACTGGCAAGGAGGACGAAACATAACGCCATGACATCGCAAGTAAGCTGAATACTTGCAGGTAGATGATACTCTCTTGAGATGATGTTCCGAAGGTGAAAATGCTTTAAACGCAGTCGTTCAAACCGCCAGATGATGCATATCAAGGGGACAGAATGCCCGAGGTGGTGGCATGAGCTGTCCATATAAGTCTATAGATCATGTTTATAGATACTACGCTTCAGGTAAGTTTATTCAACAACTTCTATGCAGGTCCCGCGGAGGGACAAGGAAGAAAAGGTCTCAGAAAGGAAGGACTTCGAACGCAAAGAAAGGAGTAAGGAGAGCTGACTACCTCGAGCCTTGCCAGGCATTTTACCTCGTTCTATATGTGTATCTGTAAACTATGGCGTCATCCGTTTGTATGTACCTTCTAATATCGGGGATAAAAATGAGAAATCCGTGTTCAGAAAGTAGGTGTCCTGAGATGTGGATTAGTGCATCAAAGGAAAGATGCAGTACACAGTTGTGACAAAACGTCTATCTCATTGGTGCGGTGAGCAATTTGACCAAAAGCTGCATCAAGGGAACCGTGGAGGTGCCAGTAATGCAGTTGGGCTAAATGTGAAATAAAATGGAACGGCGGTGCCTCAATAGCCTAAGTGAGCCTCCCGAAGGTAGAGCTCTAAAATGTCACAGGTAAGTGAAATGAACAGTGAAGACCAAAAGGAAAGTTTCGGGATTCGGTACGTAAAGGAATCAGACCATATTTAAGAGAGTACCAGACATGTATATAGTGTTGTCAGTTGAAAAGAGCAGCGTCGCTTTATAGAAACTAAGTCAGCAGTTAAATGTGGGATGGAAAAGAGGATCCAGCGATACTATATTCCTGTAAGTGTGCAAATATATGGATCCAAGGCCAAGTAAAAGTGCGGAGCTACATTGTAAAAGATAAGTAGCTGCAGCAGCGTAGGCAGATGGTGCCTAGAAGGAGAGGAAAAACAAAGCCAAACATGTAGGAAAAGTCGTAGGAATATACGGAAAATGGAAGCAAGATGAAAAGAGAAGTATCAATGGTGTTGGGGTTAGTATGGTAACCGTATAACAGAAAACGAGGTTTGCTGGGCAATGACGACATAATTGGGCAACTTAGCCTGGTATGTGAGGTCCTACGTAAAAACGTGCGGCGCTACAGTGTGAAAGGTTAGTCGATGGAGCAGCGGCGCTTGGTGGTTGGTAAGACAGAATGAGCCAAAGCAAAGGAAATGAGTGAAAAAGTAGGACGAGCTAAAGTTATAGGTAGGACACAGCCAGATACTTGTGGTCATACGCACAGAAGTGCCGAGTTGCAGTGTGAAAGCTAAGTCGTTGGAGGACCGTAGATAGGTGCTGCCTAAGAAGAGAGAAAACAAAGCCAAACAAGAGTTAGAAGTAGTAAATATATGAAAATCGAAGCGGGATTAAACGCGAATATTCCATAGCGTTTTGGTTATTAGGGCAACAATTATAGAAATAAATATGTCAGCTTTGCAATAAAGATATAAGTGGGAAACAGCCTGCTACTTGAGGTTCTGCACTCCAAAGTGCGGAGCTTGATAGTGGAAGCTGAGTCGGTGGAGCATCAGAGGTACGTGTACATAACTGAGGAGGAAACACAGGGTCAAAGAGATAGGTGAAGAAGTAGGACGAGCTAAGCTTTTGGTAAGTATCACAGCCAGATACTTGGGGTCTTACGCACAAACGTGCGGAGCTACAGTGTGGGATAGGTTGTTGGAGGACCGTACATAGGAGTTGCCTAGGAGGAGAGGAAAGCCAGAGCCAAACAGGTAAAAGAAGTGGTACGAATATGCGATAGATGGAAGCGGGATTAAAAGAGAATATTCCATGGCGTTTTGATGCGTAGGGTAACAGTTATAAGGAAGGACGATGTCAGCTTAGCGAGAAGTATCTGCTTGGGCAACCTAGCCTGCTACTTGAGGTCCCACGCAACAGGGTGCGGATCTACAGTGTGGCAGATGAGTCGGTGGAGCATCAGTGGTAAGTGGTCCATAGAACAGAAAATCCAGGTTTAAAGAGATAAGTGAAAAAGTAGGACGAGATAAGGTCATAGGTATACAGTACAGCCAGATGCTTGAGGTCTTACGGACCAACGTGTTTAGCTATATCGTGAAAGGTAAGCCGGTGGAGCATCTTAGATTGGTGATCCATAATGGGAGAGGAAAGCCAGAACAAAGAGGTAAGCGAAGTAGAAGGAATATTCGATGAATGGAGGCGTGATACAGATAGAATATTCAATGGTATTGTGATTCATAGAGGAACAGTTATAGAAATAACGATGACAGCTTTGCGATAAGGATATAAGTGGGAAACCTAGCCCGCTACTTGAGGTCATGCACTCCAGTCCGGGGCTGGTGTGCGGAAGATGAGTAGGTGGAGCGTAAGAGGTAGGTGGTACATAATTGGAGAGGAAAGCCAGGGTCAAAGCGATACTTGAAAAAGTAGGACGAAACAAGGTTATAGGTAGGCATCATAGCCAGATACTTGAGGTCTTACGCATAAGAGTGCGGAGCTACGGTGTAAGAGATAAGTTGTTGGAGGACCGTAGATATGAGTTGCCTAGGAGGAGAGAAAAGACAGAGACAGACAGGTAAGAGAATTGGTAGGAGCATTCGACAGATGGAAGCGGGTTTAAAAGAGAATACTCAATGGTGTGTTGGTGCATATGGTAACCATTATAAGAAAGAACGATGTCAGCTTGGCGATAAGTATATACTTGAGCAACCTGGCCTGTTACTTGAGGTTCTACGCGCGAGCACGCGACGCTACAGTGTGGAAGGTGATTCGACAGTATCGGTGCTTGGTGATTCGTAAGACGGAATGAGACAGATTAGAAGAGATAATTGTAGCCTTAGGACGAGACAAGCAATGGTCTGGCAGCATGACCAGATACTTGAGATAATACGCAGCAAAGTGAGAACTACGGCGTGAAAGCTAGGTCGGTGGAGCATCGTAGGTAGGTGCTCCATAATGAGAGAGGATAGCCAAAGCCAAAGAGGTAAGAGAAGTAGCAGGCTTACGCGATGAATGGATGCGACATGTAGAGAGAATATTCAATGGTATTGTGGTTCATAGAGGAACAGTTATAGAAATAACGATGGCAGCTTTGCGATAAGGATATAAGTGGGAAACGTAGCCTGTTACTTGAGGCCCCACGCAACAAAGTGCGGACCTACAGTGTGGCAGAGGTGTAGGTGGAGCATCAGAGATAGGTGGTCCATAGGTGGACAGGAAGGCCAGCGTTAAAGAGCTAAATGAAAACGTAGGACGAGATAATGTTATAGGTAGGCATTATAGCCAGATACCTGATAGGTAACGCAAAAATAAATAAAGAATTAATTAAATATTTTACTCTCGACTATGCGAGGCACGACCATGGAGGCATGATCAGATATGTACCACTGTACAAACATTTATGGCAACTGTAACAGTGACAGTAGAAGATTAAATAAATAAATAAATAGTTTATTCTCAGTTTCATAGAGATACACCAACTCAGGCATGATCAAGGTTTAAAAACAAATGTGTATCACGACGATACATCGGGTTCAATCGTGCTCAGTTGAATCGGTGTCGTGAAGAGTTGCTATATGAGACTAGTCGACTTGCCAGTATGTGGTTGTAGGCAGTGACTTTATTCAGTGGCGGGTCATATGCGCCACGTCGCGGTGTTGTTAAACAGACATTTGTGGCTTTTTATAGGGAGAACGCCGTAAAGCATTTTGAACATTAATGTTGAACTGGCAAAGCCTCTTGACGACTGGTTTTATCTTCGGTTTTTCGCAGAGTAATGGCTTCTGATTCCCTCTGTTAGTTGGACAGTTAATTGATCGGGTCGCCATGATTTTGAGGTCGGTGGAGGAGAGGGACCTCGCGATTATTCTTCTTGTTGTATGTCCAGGTGAGCAAAAGTTCAACTTTTCCGCTGTCCAGATTTTTCAGCTGTATAATGTATGGGAGTATGAGGATATGTCCAGTTCTCTATACTGGACAAGGGTTACGGTGATTGTAGTTCGGTCCCTTCGGAGTTCTACCATGCTCTATGTAAATCCTTTTGGGTTGTTATGTCCGTCTTGGGCCAAAACTACTACTCAGTCCAATCCCAGATCTCCAAGAAATCCCGGACCTCAGAGAAAAGGGAAAGTGAGGGACAACCGAGAGAAGACCGCAAGAACAGGCATGGAGTTGAACATCGTTATCGTCTTGTGTTACAACATGTGGGCTTGAGACAAAAGCATGTACACTGTGCAACAATAATTATGCTGAAAATGTCTTTTGAATATCCTATAGAATCATTAGCCGTATGGGTGGATTGCTAACGCCTGCGTAGAGACAAGTGCGTTGTACCAGTAAGTAAAGTACGAAGTATCCGTTTAGTATGAGCTAATAATTGCGTGGGGATAGAGCAAAGAGAGTTAGAATATCGGTAGTGATTTTCAGGGGCATGAACAGCACGTAGTTAGTTTAATCCGAGAGGGAGGGCATAATAAGCGAAAATAAATAGGTTGCCGCGAGAGAGTCCTAAAGAGCATTTGGTGGCAGGGCAGCGGAAGGATTGGATGTAGACATTCTAAAGGAATAAAGGTTATTGAGATACGGAGTGGCTCCTAACAAGCACTGGATCATCGCATATGCATGGGGCCAATGGCCACTAGCTACTTCCGAACAGAGATGTCGAATTTACGACAACCGACAGATGGTGGCGCTAGGAGAGACTCAGTGGCCAGATGTAGCCATTCCAATCAGACGCTTGGTCATTAGTGTATGCCTGTATCGTCGCTGAGTGTATCGACAGGCCAGTGAAGGTAAGTGATGGACATTCCAGCGGAACTTATGATGGAGAGACAAGGTGTGTATCCAAACAAGCTGAAGATCTGCGCATAAAGGACATGGAGCATACGGCGAAGTACTGTAGTAATGAGGACGATAAGAAGAGCGGCAGATGGTGGCGCTAGGATAGAGAGTATCAGTTGCCAGCATAGGCATTCGGATTAAACTTACTGTGAACCAATGGATACCTACAGTGAAAGAAGACGTCAACAAACCATCGAAAAGGTGATGCAAACAATTCAAGTAAGTGTTAGAGTGATAAGGAGGGACTCCTGGCGCAAAGATCAAGGTTACCAACAATGCCTCGTTGCAGCTGAAAGTGGTGACATAGGTAATAGGAAGAACTGATAATGGCACTAAGGGAGAGAGTATCAACGGCTGGCGGAGTTACTGTGCGAAAGCTGTGTCCTTGGAGGACCGTAGACAGGTGGCGCCTTGGAGGAGAGAAAGCCAGATCGAAACTAAGAAACTTAGTAAGAATATGCAATAGATGAAAGTAGGATTAAAAAAGAATATTCCATGGTCTTTTTGTTCATAGGTAACAATTATAAAAAAGAAAAACGTCAGGTTAGCAGTAAGTATGTAATAGGGCAACGTAGCCGGTTACTTGAGGTACTCTGCACGAAATTGCGACGCTACTGTGTGGAGGGTAAGTCGGTGGAGCATCGGTGCTTGGTGGTTCGTAAGACTGAATGAGCCAGAGCAAAAGAGATAAGTGAAGGATGACCACGAGACAAGGGATGGTCAGGCAGGGTGGCCAGATTCTTGAGGTCCTACGCACCAACGTGCGGAGATACATTGTGAAAGGTAGGTCGGTGGAGCATCGTTCGTAGGTGGTTCATAATGGGAGAGGAGAGTTAGAGCCATCTAGGTAAGAGACGTAGTAGGAACATCATCGTCATCAACATCATCATCATTATACACGTCAGCTAGACTTGGGAATCACCTCAGCTACTGTGCCTCAATACATAAATGAAAAAAGAAAATAAATACAAAAGTCGCATGTTAGCTGAACTACCAGCAACGGATAGGCATCGTTCCGGTAAGCTACCAGCCGGCTACTGGGCTAATATAAAAATTATTGTTTTACCCTAAAAAAAAGTGCTCGTAGATGGAGGGGAGGTTAAAAGGGATGGGGTGGGATACAGAAACTCACAGCACGAAATCCACTGAGGTCGGCTTCTTGCCATGTCAGCAAGTGCCTCCAGCCAAACGTGTTCACCGACTTTCGGACCCCAACCAGGCAGCCGTGACGATCCAACCAAGGCCAGCTCCGAAGTGAGGGCCTTCATTCCTCTGGACCAAGTCATCGCTTGGCCGCCCCTCCTCTTGTTCCATCCACATCCCCGGTGAGCAAACAATGCACGTCGCGGAAGTCGGTGGGCTGGCATGCGCAACACGTGGCCCAGCCATCGGAGCCTGGTGCGTGAAATAACGGTGCTGAGCGGTTCAGTTCCTTTTCCTGTACCGTAAACAAGGCTTTGAACACACTCGTTACTCACTCGGTTTTCGCACCAGATGTGAGCCAAACTGCGAAGGCACCGATGGTCGTATTTAACTAGCATTTTCACATCCGCCGATCTTAGGTGCCAGGTTTTGTAACCGTACAGTAAGGTCGAACGTACCGCTGCATTGTACACTCTACCCTTCAGGGCCAGAGTAATGTCGCGTCGCCGCCATAGGTGGCGATGGGTAGCAAAACACTTCGAGCTTTTACTATCCGGTTCGTGAGCTCGCCCTTGATCCCAAGGGCGCTGATACAGCTTCCCAGGTAATTGAATTTCTGAACGACTTCTACCTGATCCCCACCAAGTGTCAGCGCAGGAGGCGATCCCTGCCAATGTTTGAGGAATACTTTGCATTTCGATGGTGCAAAGCAAAGCCCGAAGCGACTGACAACCAGTGCTAATCTGTAAAGCGAGGCTTGGCACGTCTGGGAGCTGTCACAGATGAGGGCAATGTCGTCTGCATACTCCAAGTCAAGAACTCGTTCTCCTGGGAGTAGCTCCACACATTCCAAGTCATGTCCTGTAAATGCAATCTCCATGACTTCGTCAATAGCGAAGTTGAAGAGGAAAGGTGACAGCGGGCATCCTTGTCTCACACCGCTGGAGATATTGAAGGGTGGCGACAGCTTGCCGTAAGCCCTCACTCTGCCCGTGCTACGCGCATATAATGCTTGGATAATATTTACATATTTCTCGGGCACACCTTTCCTGAGTAGACAATTCCAAAGCGCACGTCGATCAACCGAATCGAAGGCACCTTTGATGTCGAGGAACACGACAACGGTGGGCCGCTAATATGTGTGGCGGTGCTCCAACAACTGACGCAAGGTGAAGATGTGGTCGATGCAGCCACGACCACGACGAAACCTGGTTTGCTCCTCACGAATGTGGCGTTCACGAGCGCCAGTCAGTCTGTGAAAGACTATGGAGGCGTGTAATTTGGAGGCGATGGAGATCAGACTAATTCCTCTATGGTTGCCGCATTTCGAACGCGAGACTCCTTTGAAGATGGGAACAATAACGGAGCGGCTCCGGTCGGTTGGGACAGTCTCCTGCACCCACAGATCCACTAGTAATTCATGTAAAACCTCAACAAGAGCAGAACCTCTGAATTTAAAGAGGGCTGGATGAGGATCATCTGGTCCCGCGGCTTTGTTCAACTTCAACGGTCCGATCTCACTTTCGACTTCTGAGTGAGAGGGTAGATCCAAAGGAATAGCCCATGGAGTAGGGCCATAACTGTCCGACGAAGAATCGAACGATTTTAGCCGATTAAGTTGTTTTTCAAAACTCTCAGCCCAAACTCCAAACATTTTAACAAATTGTGGATTGGCTGTCCACTCCCGTCACGTATAGTTTCAATAACACCAGGTCTCCTGCTGCCCGTTTCCCGTATCAGACGGAATAACTTACGATGGTTGCCAATGGCAGCAGCCATTTCCATCTCTGACGCACGATGAGACCACCAAGATTCGCGGTTTCTCTGCATGCTAGCACGGAGTCTAGCCCGGAGCTCTTTGCGAGGTTCCTTGTGTTCGCTTCCAGCCGGGACATGCCGGCGAGCATCGATAAGTTCTAGAGACTGCGAAGCGACCCAATAACCATGTTGGCTATTAGGCATACCACATGAGGATTTGCCTGCTGCTAGTAAAGTCTTGTGAACATGTGACAAGTGACCACCAATTGTCTCCAGTGAGCGATTACTCAACTCACAAGTCAGCGTACTTCGATATGCATTCAGAACAGCCGGCTTTGGAAGTTGGCTGGTGTCAATGCGTTCACAGCCTGGTCGTGGGCGTCCGCCAAAACGCATCCGCATGTCAGCACATACAAATGCATGATTGGCGTCCACACATGTGCTCCAAATCGGGCGGCAGTTCTAGACGCAACCTCTCCATCGGTAATTTATCGCAATGTGATCGATTCGCGTCCAAGGCTGGAGTAGTAACATGCGATGAATGGAAGTGAGATGTAGAGAGCGTACTCAATGGGATTGTGGTTCATAGAGTGGCACTTACAGAAATAACGATGTCAGCTTTGCGATAAGGACATAAGTAGAACATAGTCTGTTATTTGAAGTTAAACGTACAAAAGTGCGGAGCTACGGTGTGGAAGATGAGTCAGTGGAGCACCAGGGGTAGGTGGTCCATAAGTGGACAGGAAAGTCAAGGTCAAAGGGCGAAGTAAGAAATAGGACGAAATAAGGTTATAGATGGGCATCCTAGCGAGTTATTTGAGGTCTTACGTACAAAAGTGCGGAGCTACAGTGTGAAAGATAAGTCTTTGGAGGACCGTAGTTTGGAGTTGCCTAGGAGGAGAGGAAAGCCAGAGCCAAACGTGTATGAGATGTGGTAGGAATATGCGATAAATGGAAGCGGGATTAAAGGAGAATATTCAATGGTGTGTTGGTTCATTGGGTAACAAGTATAAGAAATAACGATGTCAGCTTAACGATATGGGTATGACAATTTCGCCTGTTATGGACATATTCAGCCACAATGAACAACTGCGCTCACCCTCCCCATGACAAGTCCAGCTGGATAACTGGATACGGTTTGTAAGCCGGACAAGTATATAACAGAAAAAGCCGGCCTCTATTAACACCTACCTGCATCATTTATCATTCGACTCTGCGACTCTTTTGCATCATTGATCGGTTTCAACGATCACTGCCGGATCATTAGAAAGCCGTTCGGCCACCCAAGGAAGGATTTTCGCTGTCAACCGACTGCGAATATTAGAGTGCAAAATCGGTCTATACGACGCATAGCCGGCTAGCTACGGCAGTGTTCCAGGACGTGGTGGATTTTCGCCTGACAAGCGTTCTCCCTATAAAAGTCACAAATGTCCGCTTAACAACACTGCAACGTGGCGGATGTGACTCGCCACTAAATAATGTCACAGCTAAACATTTCACACCGACGCAGTCCTCAGCCTTCTACATCCAACTTGTGCAACTGGTTTTACTATGAAGGATGCTTTGATAGAGCACAGATCATTCCGATTTCGTAATGGTCATTGATTGCACCAAAACCTTGTTTGGGTTCCTGTGCTCCTGGATTAGTACATGACGAAATTACGCCCAACTTGTATCTTGACGCAACAGTTGTGACTGCTTTTTACGTGCCCAAGCGCCATCATGTTCCTTGATCTGACTATTACCTGACAAAATGCTCACTCGTATGGACTACATCTTTTCGTTTACACTTTTCAATAAAACGAAATGTTTTAATATTCCAAAGAAGCTAGGCTTGTATGCATATTTGATCACGCCTTTACAGGTGTGTCTTGTTTTACCAGGAATATACCATTTATTTATTTATTTATAGCATTCGACTTGATCCCCTACGCACAAAAGTGCGGAGTTACAGTATGGAACAGAAATAGGTGGAGCATCAGAGGTAGGTGGTACATAAGTGGAGATGAAAGCCAGGGTCAGAAATAGGTGAAGAAGTAAGACAAGAAAATTATATTGAGTAACGTTAGTAGCCTAGCGATATGGATATACTTCGGCAACATAACTTGTTGCTTAAGGTTCTACGCAGAAGATTGCGGCACTACAGTGTGGAGGTTAAGTCGGTGGAACATCGGAGCTTGATGGTTCGTAAGACGAAGTAAGTCAGAGCAAAAATATCAGTGATGAGGTAGGACGGGATAAAGTTTTAGGTAGGCATCCTAGTCAGGTATTTGAGCTCTTAAGCACAAAAGTGTGGAGCTACAGTGTGAAATATAAGTCGATGCAGCACCATAGGTAGGTTGCGCCTAGGAGGAGAGGAAATCCTGATCCGAAAATGTAAGAAGAGTAGTAGTAATATGCGGTAAATGGAAGCGCGATTAAGAGAATATTCAGTGTTGTCGTGATTCATAGGGTAACAGTTATGAGAGAGAACTGCGCCAGCTAGGCGATAAGGATATAGTTGGACAACGTCAGCTGGCACTTGAGGTCCTACTCACGCCGGCTTCACAATCTAGATAGTAGCCAGTTACGTTGATGTGATTAGCCAGAGGCGGATGCCTCGAGCTAGCCAGATGTGGGAGATTTGAGGGAATGCAGAGGCATGCGATATCCGGTGGCTGATACCTAGGTGCTGGCAGACATACGGGGTTGTTGGAGGAAGCAGGCAGATAGAAATATTAGGAGTCCGGAAGGAGATAGTGTGGGAAGGTACGAAAAAGCGATTATAGGTGGTCTGGTCCAGCTTAAAAAACGTCTTCTGGACAGGTAATATTCCGTGGCTTGGAAACTTGTGCGACAGAGGCATTTGCTAATAAAGAGGCGGAACTGGTTTATGTTCATAGACGCCCTTATTGTGAGAGGTAATCTATTCCATACATGCGCGTACCTGTGGAGGTAGAAGTTGGAGCGAATATTACTGCGCGTTCTTGGTAGGATAATGGAGTGGGGTCTATCACGTAGGGAGTACGAAGCGTTGTATGAGTCTGAGACAGGGGTTAGTGGGCTCCCATTGGGATTGTAATTAAGCGAGTATAGGAAAGCGAGGTTGGTTTTCAGTCGGCGCAGCCATAACGGGTCGACCTTAAGTGTGTTGCATCGATCACGGTAGCTTAGACTTGAGTGCCCCAGGAGGCTTTTAAATAAATAAATAAATAGTTTATTCTCGACTATGCGAGGCACGCCCATGGAGGCATGATCAGATATGTACAACTGTACAAACATTTTATGGCAACTGTAACAGTGACAATAGAAAATTGTTCATGTGTCCATGATTGGAACAGTACAATTGTGAAAATGCGAAACAATAATTCGGCTGTCATGAGATACGGGACCTCAGCTAATAATAGATAGAATCCTGAATGATCCATTGGAAGGTAATGGAAGAGTACGCCCAAGAGATATATGCCGATAGAGTGAGTTCATGCACAAGTGACGCAAAGATCAACGTATCGTAGGAAGTAAAAAGATGACAGTATACGCAGATGTAGAAGTTCCAGTGTAACGAACCTATCTAGCATCGTGACGCTAGTTGACCTGCCAGTATGAAGTTATGGGCTGTGACTTTATTCGGTGGCGAGTCACACGCCACGCTGCAGTGTTGGTAAACGGACATTTGTGGCTTTTTATAGGGAGAACGATTGCCAGGCGAAAACCCACCACGTCCTGGAACACTGCCGCCAATCCATTGAAAGGCAAATTGTAACTGGCTATGTTTCTTGTCGAACGCTTGTTTGCTCGGTTACTCGCAGTCAGGTTGTGTCCCATTTTTCTGCTGCCTGGTGCCTTGTCTGGTTGCCTATTGTGTTCCTGGGTTCTGTCCATTGATAGGTCGGTAACTAAACATTCATTTTAAATATGACGTGTTGATCCATTGCAGAACCACGTGAAGTCTCCTCTGATTATGTATATTTGCCGCGGAGCGAAGAATTCGTGTCTAGCTACCCTCACTGGACATCGGTGGTTGGGTGCAGGTGGTGAGAATGGAGGTGAAGCCATGGTCCAGGTAAGTTCTTGTTGGTTATTTCGTCCCATCCCAGACGGAGGCAGTTCCTCAGTTCAATCTCGAATCTGTCCGATGTTCACTACCTCAGAGAAAAGGGAGAGAGGAACAGGCCGAGAGAAGACCGAAAAGGAAAGTCAATGTACCTAGTATTGGATCAAAATCCTACTTTAAGACATTTATTTGAGACAACTAGTGTACAATGTGTAACAGATATTACGCTAAAGATGTTTTCATTACGCAGAAGGCATAGCCTAATGGGTAAAATACTTTCATGTGCATAAGGATAAAGAGCAGGATTCCGGTAAGAAATTCATGAGGTATAAGCTAACGATGTTCGAATTCTACCCGGGACTAGAAGGTTGAGGTGTAGTCACGATTGGTTGTTATCGGAAACCGAAAGATACACTGATTATGTGGCCGTATTTATATATACTCCACGGGATAAGGATTACCTAAGACACAATAGCTACAATGTACATGGGTATATGAAGATATGAAGCTGAGCATACCAGAAGCAGGCTAAGATTAAATGGAAATGAAGGGAAGACTAAGTGTTGAAGGTAAGACGATCAAAAGATAGCGATAGTGGACCGGGATTCAGTGGCCAAAAGTGCCTGTTGGGTTAATCAATCTAGTTACTATCGAATAACTACAGTGTCAAAGGATAGGACAGCAAACCAGCTGAGCTACGAAGAACTATACCAAAAGAATAAACATTCTACGGAAGGACTGACCATTAGCGAGCTTCGGGTGTTGGCAAATAGAGCCTGCAGCGACCAGCTGCTACTGAGCAGAGATAGTGGCTATAGGAACAGATGTACCAGAGGCTGGTGTAACCATATCATTAAGAGGTTTGACCAAATGCTGGATCCCTACAGTTTCAATACGTAATTGAACGAGCGAGCGATTACAAAGAAAAACCTCCAAGAAAAAAAGTAGGAAAGCAAAAAGTGACTCCATCCTTACATGGGGACAACAATGACTAGCTGCTGTCAAGAAGAGTTGACGCGAGTAAAACGACGACGGATAACGGCGCGCTAGTAGAGATGAGTGGCCAGCAATAGAGTTCGGATTATGCCTTCAGTTACTAGTTGATCCTACGGTGGCACAGAATATGTCAACAAACCAGTGAGCTGTGACGCAAACAATCCAAAAGAATGAACATTGTAGGAAGGGAGCGACTCATAGAGAGCTTTGGATATCCGCAAAGTTAAATGGAAGCTATGGCGACTAGCTGCTGCTAAGCAGAGATAGTGGCTCTAGAAACGGATGTATCAGTGGCTGGTGTAGCCATATCATTAAGACGTTTGATCACTATTAGATACCTACAGTTTCCATGAAGAAAGCAGCTATGCGAGCAAAGCTCAGAGAGACCGACGGCAGAGGAAAATGGCGGCTGGAATCAAGGAGTGGCTCCTTGTAAGCTACATGGAGCCAACAATGACTAGCTACTGCCATGAAGAAGATTTCACGCGAGTAAGACGAACGACGGATAGCGGCACTCTAGGAGAGAGATGAGAGGTCAGCAATAGAGTTCGGATTAAGCCTTCAGTTACTAGTTGATCCTACGGTGGCACAGAATATGTCAACAAACCAGTGAGCTGTGACGCAAACAATCCAAAAGAATGAACATTGTAGGAAAGGAGCGACTCCTAAAGAGCTCCGGATATCCGCAAAGTTAAATGGAAGCTATGGCGACTAGCTGCTGATAAGCAGAGATAGTGGCTCTAGAAACGGATGTATCAGTGGCTGGTGTAGCCATATCATTAAGACGTTTGACCACTACTAGATACCTACAGTTTCCATGAAGAAAGCAACATGCGAGCGAAGCTTAGAGAGACAGACGTCAGAAGAAAATGAAGGCTGGAGTCAAGGAGTAGCTCCTTGTAAGCTACATGGAGCCAAAAATTCCTAGCTACTGCCAAGAAAAGGATTTCATGCGAGTAAGACGAACGACGCATAAAGCGCGCTAGGAGAGACATGAGAGGCCAGCAATAGAGTTCGGATTAAGCCTTTTGTTACTAGTGGATCCTACGGTGGCACGGAATAGGTCAACAAACCAGTGAGCTGTGACGCAAACAATCCAAGAGAGTGAACATTGTAAGAAAGGAGCGACTCCTAAAGAGCTCCGGATATCCGCAAGTTACATGGGAGCTATGGCGACTAGCTGCTGCTAAGCAGAGATAGTGGCTATAGAAAAGGATGTATCAGTGGCTGGTGTAGCCATATCATTAAGACGTTTGACCACTACTGGATGCCTACCGTGAAGGTACGCTAAACCTTTACCAGGGCTATTCTGTCGCATTTTCTTAGGTTGGTGAAAACTATAGAGCAGTACTTTAGCAGAGGCTGGGCACATGTTTTGTAGAGCCGAGTGCTAAATTCTTGTATTGCTTACCTGAAGTGCCAGTCTGCGAATTCACGCCGAATATTGTAGGGGTCACAACGTCGAAACATAATGGCTTGGTAGTGCTCTACCTTCCGGACGACCGAGACGTATCCTCACTTCAACAAAGCGATCCGAATCAACTTGCCTATGCAGTGGTGATCGAGTACTACGGACGCACGTCGTGTATGGGACCTAAGGGGTTGCTGATGCCCGGTGGTGTGACATGCACAAGTGCCTGAGGTGAGGCGTGCGATCGCTAATTACCTCCGATTCACGCAGTCCAGCTGAGTGAAGCGTGATGGCAAGAATTAGACGACTGAACCACTCGTCCGTTCACAAAACAAAGATAAGCTGCCCTGCCGACCGCCTTTATGATTATTGATCAGCTTGAGTGTGCCGGTGATGTAACGTGGTGGTGGTCGCGCGGGAGCAAAGCGTCTTTACGGCGTTCAGCCGACACATCATTTATTTAATATTTTTTAAGAAGCTCTATAGTACTGGTGCTCAGGGGTGGTCCGCGGATGCCCAGTGGGTACGTGGGCTACTTTCAGGAAATCCGCGTGATCTCCCAAAGTGTTATAATTCTACTAGGAAATTTTATCGACGCGATCAGTCTGTCACAAATTTATGACAAACATGCTGTGAAAATTTTTAAATCAAACCTAACGGTTTACATTATAGCCTTGTGCATTGCTCATGGAAACATGCCTCTTCCAAGGAGGAAGGGTGTTTTGGCTGGGAGTTAAAATGTGAGCGAACGAGTCTTTCCTAGTTCAGAAAGGTCGTGTGTTAATTTCACCGTGATGCCATGGGCAGTGGCTGGATGGGTCATTCTACGTCCGCTCAAGCTCACATAACCCAGTATCTGTCCCTCGAGGGGCAGCGAGAGGTATACCATATGATAGGGCTCAAGTTTGTGATCATTTCAAGTGTTACTATTCTCCGAAAAATAAGCAAACCGGAAGGGAGGCCCGTTTGCGGAATCGCTTCAATGGAAGCTCAGAAGGAAAGAGTGGATATTTCTGTGTTTAACGAATGTACTCAGCCGATTATGCGAACTCGAGAGAAACTACATCAGCGAGGTTACAAAAGGGTGGCAATTTCGTTCACTACGATACTTCTTTCAAAGTACAACCTATCATAGTGACCAAATTCCTGGTGTGTTTTGGACTTTTGTGTTTAACTTTTTATCTCCATTGTTGTAGTTAAACATGTAACATCAACCGGGACCATGAAATGAAGAATGAAATACAGCTAAATGTTTCACGGGGATATTCTTCGTTGAATTCAGATGTAGTAGTAGTTGGGCCATCCAACGTGCCTTCTGAACCTGCAGCAAATGTGATGTGCGATGTTTCTGTACTACCTGATGTGATGCAATATAAGTCTGTGCCAACCGGATCCTCTGTACCAGTGGGTAAGAGGCGGAAATACAACAACATTTATCTTCCTTTTGTATTTATAGAGTCCAATAATTGTCCACAAGTTGACTTGTGTAACAAAGTTCTTCTGAACACGGTGCCTATTGTAATGCAGCGGCATTTGGAAAAATTCATACGGACTGTAAAGACGGAAATGAGTACTTACAGCGCATGCGAGATGAAATATTGAACACCCAAACGTACATGCTTCACGCATCGCAGACTGTAAAATGCTAGGGAAGTATGTTACATCGTTAGTTATTGTAATGCGCTGACAGCAGAACCGAGAAACGTATCCGGCCATACATACAAAATGCATGGAGATGACCTAAGACCCTTCCTTTCAACAAACGTTTGACAGACTGTCTCTGTGTGATTTCTGATATAAAGCGAACGATGTGTACCTTGTCATGGTAGACAGCTATCGCCGTCCTTCTCCCATTTGCCACAACTAACCTGTGTGAGATTGCATTCTAGCATTATATCTATACAAAACAAAGTACCGAAACAGACCTGAAGCGTAACGAGATCCGAGGTTATAGCTGTCCTCAATAACACCAATACCAAACAAGTCAGCGCTGCATGTCGGAACGAATTTTATCTAAGGTACTGGCCTTAATATAGTTGCATTTGCATGTAAGTTCAACAGCCTTCACTTTTGCCAACATAAACGAACATCTGTGCAAATTTAGTGTACAGCGATGAACTCCACCTCATTCTTGTGTTATTAAAGCCTAGTTCATTAGCTAAGGAAAGCACGGGGGTCCGTTGTGCTCGGTTACACTACAAATGGGTGCACGTGCCGAAAAGTTTGAGAACACCTGCTCTATAGTGACACACGGCATCCTGTTGGCCGACGGTGTTGGACCAATGCGGAAGCTACTCGTCGGTGCGTGTGTGCACCTTAGCCAAACTTTGGAACGCACCAACTTGAAACTGCTTATGAACCAAGTTGAAAATGCTTCCGAACCAAGTTGAAAATGCTTACGAACCAAGTTGAAAATGCTTACGAACCAATTTGCTTCCTCTATTAACTAACTTGACTCGGAAATGGTATAGAGTCACGACCTCATGTTTACTTAGCGAAGCACGGAGGTTACTCATTACTTCTCAAGCTAGGGAAGCGATCGATCCCTTATGCAGCAACGAATCTTCTATCTCAAATAAGTTACGCATGTGCACATTCACCTACATGTATGAACTCACTGCTTATAAGTTTATGGCAAGCTTGCACCATTTTATACCTTCCACGACTTTTAGGTGTCGCTACACCACGATCAGGCATATATAGGCGTCTCGCATTCTCCAAGAATAAGGAATTTAATTATTACACTAAAGAGATAAATTAGTTTAAAACTGGGAAACGTAATAAAACGGTGAAAATAGCTGATAACTTAAAAAAGAACTTACTAATGAGTAGGACGAACTTGTACTTATAATTGTAAGGTGTTCGTCCCAACTACTCGTAAGCTATATAACACAGCCTAGTCCGAAAATGTATCAGACACGTTCCGTCTTATTGAAGCTCGTCAATAGTGCTCATTCCACTGTCTCCTACGGGGATCGAACCCACGACCGCTAGAGGCAGGTGCTAACTAGCCAGCAGCTTAAGCCACTGAGCCATTGGGGAAGTCGGCTGGGCTACCCAAGTTGCAATCTAACTGGAATATAGCGCCACCTATATTCCACCACCACGCAGATTTCTACCTTAGCAACTAACAGTGTCTAGCCTCCGAAGGTCATGACTTCCTCTCATTAGACCTTACATCCATAGCCTTTGAAACTAGAAGAGACTATTTTATATTACTAATGAAATGCAAGAAATTGAGTACGATTTTTCCCTCCAATAATAGACCCCAAGCACAACAAGCTAGAGCTAACAGACGAAATGGAGACAACCCAAACCATGGCGTAACCATAATAAAGTTAACGTACACAGGTCAGACCTAGCAAAATTTGATCACAACTCAATAAGGCCCAAAAAATAAAAATTCAATATTATCTTCAAGTTCTGTGTTGACTGAGGAGGCTGTCCTTATATTTTTGTACTGAAAGTGTATGTTGGTTTCGCTAGCCACAATAGCGGAACAATTAAGAAACAACAGTTGGTGTGGCGTTTTAACTTCTTCCTAGGGCAGCTTATTTACTAAGGTACAATGTAGCTTGGACCTACCATTACTTACTTGGTAGGACGTGGTTGACCGAAAATAAGTTTTCCAAGCGTACGTAATGTTAAATAGAAGGAAATGTACGTAAGTAGCGCCGACACGCTCGGAGGCCGCCAAGGAATGTTAGAGTTACATGATATATTTCGACTCGATGTAATTAGTCCACGTCTGAAAGACTCCATTGCATCTTTTATAGAGGATACTGCGTGATGCAAACCAGTATAGGGCTAGATACTTCGAGGTTCTATACCGCCGTGTAGTTGAGGATATATCTGCAAAGGTGAAAAAGACAGGTCAGTATGCCTTACCCAGAGTTTATTAAGATTCGACTGCACTGACTACCACGAACGCTGTCAGGTGTGGAGGGCTGGATACTCCCGAAAATTATACATGTTCTGAAAAATTCAGAAAGCAGCAACTTTGAGATTTTTACTCAGCTGGAGAAGCAACAATACCACTGTTCGGGCCTCTGCCATCCTCGACCGGCCGCACTGATCATGGTGGCCTTGACCAAGTTATTTGGTCAGCCAAAGGAGGAAAGTGGAAGTGACCCGACTGCGAATAATCTAGTGTGAAAGCAGTCGGCAAGCTGCTTTACCATTTGTGCATTAGCGTCCAAAATGCTTTACGGCAGTGTCCCAGGACATAGTGAGTACTCGTCTGGCAAATCTTCCTCTTATAAAAAGCCAAAAATGCCCGTTTAACAATTCTGCAACGTGGCAGATGTGACTCGCCACTGAATAAATTCACTGCCCACGACTGTATACTGGAAATTTGACTATGCACCTAGCTCCACCCTTCTCTGACACCTACAGGAATATCTACACCATATCGACCGTTGTAACTACGTGTATAGCGCCTTGACTATTTGCGCTACGAACACTCGAACCCAAAGTATAGTCATTCACTGATGCATATATTCCTCCCGATTACTTCTAAAGGTTCCCCAGCCTGTACAACTTTCGGCCACTGCAAATTACATAAATAGCAATGTGTCTGTTGCGAAACAAAACTGCTTGTAAATTTTGATTATGCCTTATTAGTTATGTATCAATACATTCGAGATGCAACTAGTTACTTATTTATAAAAGGCCACATAAATCTGTTCAACAACACGGACGTGGCGGATGTGCCTTGCCACTACATAAGGTCACTACTCTTCGCTTATCCTGATCACGTTCCTCATTCTATAGCTGACACTCCACAAAGCCGACATTTTTCTCCGAACACTACTCATGCCGCCAAACTAGCTGGACACAACACCAAATGCAGCGCCCAATTAACACAGCCAAGTAACACAGATACCTGAATTTCTACCTATATTATTAAAAGGCACATGGTTACCACATCTGGAGTTGGATTTACCTGTCACTGTGGCCAACCACAGGACGCCTGCGCCTACAGAGGGGCCATGCGTGGCTTGCACTGCAACACTCACCGCTCCAACCACATATCCCATATCCAGTGTAAAGTCGAAGGAATAAGACCGGGAGGCATGCGGATGGAAGCCACGTTTCATCAACGAAGCGGGCCCACACTCCTTTACAGACAAACACAAACACGCTGTATTTGGGGAACCAATCGCATCCAAGGCGGTGGCTGGGCCGTAGTCCGCTCCGCACCGATTGAATGGAACCACTCATTGTGCCTAACACGACAGCAATGACCGTGACCTCGTCCCCTCCATCAAGGACCAACTCTTTCCTAGTACCAGTATGGTAGAGGTAGTGCGAAATAGACAGCTAGGCACCATGTCTGCATACACATCAAGCGCAGCCACATCGGGGATGTCAAGCAACCGCCATGCACTTGAACTAACCTAGCTAAAGTATGTCCGGTAAAGCAAACGGCTATGCAGACATAACCAATGAGTTATTATATGAAGCTAGTTGGTTAGCAATGAATCCGCGATAGGTACAACATACCCAGAAGTTACTCAAAAATGCTATGAACACAATAAGTTTAATGAAAGTAACCACAATTAGCGTATTCATCGTGACCCGTTAATAAATCATTATACATGCAGGTAGAACAAACCAAAAAATCTAGAATGAAATTTATCCAGCTCAAACAGACCTAGTTTAGGTGTAAGTTAGGTTAGCCCAACCAAGGTGAAGAAGCACCATTAATGCAACATAAGTACGTAGATTCAATATATTGCTGATATTATTACATTTTTGTGCAAGTTCCTAGTAATCCTGTTTGCATTACAATGATAATGCTTATGCGGGTGTGCCACACTGGCTGGAACAAGGAAAATATTTAGTTATGTATCTATATTTGCAGGGGCACGTGTCGAACAATTTTGGAGGTAGTAATGGAGATCAGAAGGCAGAATAATTAAGGGAGGAATATTGTAGGATAAGCCTTACATTCTACATTGACGGCCAGCGTCCGCGTCAGGGTCCTCGAAACCTTTCTCGTGTTAGCCGGTCAAGCGAAGGGGAGGGTTGGGGTATGTAGAAATGAGAAAAGAGAAAATCTGCGCAGGAAACGCCAAAAAGAAGAACGAATTATCTACGTCTTTGACATTTTTTTTGCGGAGGTTTTTGATATTTTGGTTTGTTTTCAACATTTTATTCGACCAAAAGCGGGGCAATTATATACAATAGCCACAAAGCTAAAGGTATTTATACTCTACATAGTCAGAGAAACGAACCGATTTACGCACCTCCCACCCACCGCGATTGGTCGTGGGAGGTGGCGGGCTTGCTTCGGGATATCTCGGGACGGCTGAAGCTTGTAGCCCGAGACCGTGGTCTGGTTGAACGGCACTAGGATTCCTTATGCCGGTGCGGTGCGTTGTGACGTCGCACAAAGCACTACTAGACGAAGTAGGCGAGATAGTTTTTCCATAAAGGCGGGTTTTAAACGGTCATTGGTGACAACCCGTCGACCACCGCGCTCAATATTTTATGTCTTACTCGAACGGTGTAACACTTTGAAAGGTCTTATGTACGGCGAGCGAAGGAGCTGCCAAACACGGTCTGCGCTAGGAAGGACGTGTGAACACGTAGACAGCTTTCCGAGCACGTACACTGGTGTCTTCTGCGATCGAGGAGCGGGTGGACGTAGCTCACTTATCCGGTGTGCCAATCGACCAGCGTAACTTCCGTAGTCAACAGTGGGAGTAGATGGGGCTGGTGCTATCAGCTGTCCGGGCAACCGCAGCGTGCAGCCATACACTAGCTGCGCTGGTGTGGCATCGAACTCGGTTTCAAGCGTGTTTCTTAATCCTAGAAGAAAGAGGGGAAGTGTTTCAGACCATGAAGGACCTGCGTGCGCCCGTAGCGTTGTATTCAACTGGAGGTGAAAACGCTCCACCATGCCGTTTGCGGCCGGATGGTACGCCGTCGTCTGAAAGTGGCGACAGCCTAAATCCTTAAGCAACGCAGCAAATGTTGACGAACGTGACCCTCAATCGGTGGTCACGATGACGGGACAGCCGTATTGAGCCAACCAGCGCACCAGAAAAGCTTTCGCTACCGTTTCTAAAGAGCAAGTAGGTATGAGAATAGCTTCCGGCCGAACCGACGGACACCGGGCAGTGAACACACAGCGCTTTTCAAAGGCGGTAGAGGACCCGCGAGGTCGACGTACACTTGAAGAAGGCGTGTGTCTGGCTTGGGAAAGTTGCCTAATGGGCTTCTCGTGTGCTTGTACAACTTCCGCATTGACACGGAAGGCAAGCAGCTGCCCAAGTACGGACGTCCCGATTAACATCACGCCAAACAGATCGTGCGGTTGGGAGTTTAACCGATACACGAACGCCTGGATGAGACAAGCCGAGCAACATGTGGACCACGGTCTGCCGAAAGCCGCTTGGGACCACTGGGCACGGCAAGCCCGGAGATAAATCGCAAAGTAGCTTGCCGTCTGATGATGTCAACGGAACGGGTCGCATGTTCAATGAGGAAGACCTGTGTAGTAGATAAACCTCAGGATCGTTAAGTTGTGCTGTGGCCATGGCTGCCAAGTCGATAGCGGTGCCGGCGTCAGTGGAGGAAGCTTGGAGGCGGGAAAGTGCATTGGCGACGGCGTTGTGCACACTTGAGACATGCCGTACATCGGTCGTAAACTGAGCGGTATAGTCAAGGTGGTGCGACTCTCTAGGAGAGTATCGGTCGGTAGTCGAACCGAGCCCGTAAGTCAGGGGTTGGTGGTCGGTGAAGACGGCAAACGAGCGGCCTTCTAAGACGTGTCGAAAGTGACGTATTGCTGGATATACGGCTAGTAGTTCTCTGCCGAACGTGCTGTAGCGAGATCCAGTAGCCTGTAGGCGTTTGGAGATAAACGATAAGAGCTGCCCCCTGTCGGCTACTGGTTGCTGCAAAACAGCGCCGATTGCCACGTCCAAGACGTCAGATCTGAGGGAGAGTGTGCCGTCCGGATCGTGATGCGCTAGCATAGCTATGTTGGTGCTAGCATCGTTCAGCTACTTAGAAGCAGCGCGTGCTGAGGCAAGAAATTCAAATTGCTTGAGCTTGTCTCAGAGAACGTCCATGAGTGGTTGCATCAGCAGGACGCAGCTGGGTATGAACTGTCGGTAAAACGCTTGAGCTGTTTGAAGGAATGAGGCGCGGGTAGTCGATGATGGCTTGAATTCATCTCGTGCTGCGCGTAGTTTGTCAGGAGCAAGCCGTCTTGGTCGTGCGCTAACTGGCCGATCACACGTGATTGTGTGATGAGCGACCTCTTTCGTGACTGGCTGAACCCCTGAAGCCGGTACTACCAGTCGCGGGTATTCAGACGGTTGGTGCGCATAATTTGATGATACATCGGCGTTTCGAAAAGCGGGACTGATTATCTGGGCGTCCTTAAGCATGCATTGGACCCCTAGGTTAGTACAGTCGTCTAAAAGTCTGTGGCGAGCAGCATCAACAAGCAATCAAAAAGGTCGGAGGAAGTCGATACCGATAATTGTGAAGGGTGCAGACGCAACCATGAAGACCCACTGAAAATCTCGGCGCAGCTTGAGGTCCAAGTGCCTCATGTTCTGACCGAATGGAGATATTGGAGAACCGTTGGCCGCACGCAGGTGGTACGTAGGCTCTGAGTGCACGTCGTTAGCGGTCGCTGGAATAACACTGACTTTCACTACCGTGTCGATGAGGAACGTGCTGAAAGTACGTCGCTCCTTAACGCAAAACAAGCAAGCTGCTTGGTTATTGAATGATGCATTTGTCATGCTAGTATGCGGGCCATTCGCTTTCACTGAAGCGGCTGGGTCGTGCTAATTCAGAGAGCCCGACAACGTCTAGCTCTTCCACCGTATGGGCGGTGATACCAAACTACTTTTCGACGGCTTCTGTATTATCTGCCTGAATAGGTG
The DNA here is from genome assembly GCA_944474145.2 of Dicrocoelium dendriticum. Lineage (NCBI taxonomy): Eukaryota > Metazoa > Platyhelminthes > Trematoda > Plagiorchiida > Dicrocoeliidae > Dicrocoelium > Dicrocoelium dendriticum. The sequence goes on from OX104064.1 coordinate 84,890,811, forward strand.
CAGAGAAAATGTTGCGCTTTCCTACCGAAAAAGACGTACTCGGTGCAGTCACAGACGAGCCGCAATGAACGGTAGCTAACACATGGTCAGCGTCGGACGGTGGCACACGCGGCTTCGAAGCCTTCATTGCTGCTATCCTGCTTCGAAGTGGCGCAATTTCCTTCTCTTTAGGGTCAGTTCGGTCTGACGACTAGGAGCAAATCTGGGATTCCGTTATCGTCGGTGAGAATACGTCACCAGAGCTCTGGTCGTCTGCTGCGGAAAACGTTTGAACGCAGCGCCTGCCTTGGTAGCTAATTCTTTCAGGGGTGTATCCATAAACATGCACAGCATTACAGGCAATGGCTCTGGGAGATATGCAAACCACAGCTCCTTTATCCCTTCCTTGCTCAAGAATAAGAGACCAGCGAAGCGTTGAATTTCGCGGAGCAAAGCCGACGGCTTGCGATCTCCAAGCTTGAGACCATTGAGTTGTTCAAATCGAGCTCGCGCACTGGGCCGTAACTCTTTTAAAAGCGCTTGCTTCATTGTTTCATACTTTGCCTCATTTTATGAGCAGAGTATAATGTCCTCAACCAGCGTCACAACCGACGAGGGAAGTCGTGGGACGTGCTGATTGTACCTCGAACGGTCGGACGTTATGTCCTTTTCCTGTTCAAACTCGAATATCTTAAACCAAACCTCTGGACTATGTGCCCTGTAAGTTGGAACAGCCAAAGTAAGCATGCAATGCTGCGAAACGACTCAGATGCCACCCTCGAAATGTTAGTCGAAAAGATATGGGGTGAACGAAAACACAATAAAAGTACTGAAATTACTCAAGAAACGAATGACTACAGGTATATAATCGAGAAAAAGGACCGAACACCAAAAATACATACGAGGAAAAAGTTGAATACGCGCTCGCGAATCGGGGTCACTAACTTTGTAAGGCTAGCTAATACAAGTCCGAGACGTTGCGCGAAATAAAGTGCGGATATCAGAAGGCAATTGGAGTCGGACACAGCAGAATGTATTCGATGGGCTACAAGAAGACGTGGACGGATGAAGCGAGACAAGATCGCACGCGCTAGCGTGGGAACGCACAAGGGGGTCGGGGATCGAGCCGGTTGTAAGCAAAATTAAACCAAGGAGGAATAATATACTAACAGTCAAAAAACTTGTACATGAAAGCTAGCCGTTCTTTTTGGGCGCTACAGACTCTCCACTCAATAACGTCACTGCCCCAACCACGCATTGGCAAGTTGACCGATGCCACATTTCACATATACTGTAAATACAGCTGCTGTCGTAAGACTACGCCTACAAATTTGATCAGTGACATGTCACCACTCTTAGAATGTTTTTGCAGCTTCTTCCCTATGCTTCACTCACCTACCCCAGACTGTGTACCCAACCTTATTGGCCTAGTTCCTTACCAACACACTCCGTCGTACCGATCTAATTCTTATCTCTATATCTCGCATGCTGTAAGCGTAGACTTTATTCAACCTTTGGGCGAAGTGGGCCAACACTACTGACTGCGGCTGTACTACTCCCGCTCTTTGTCCTGCTAAACATGCTATCATGCACATTATTGCACTATGCTGTTCCTGCCCAAAAGGGGTGCCTCGCTTATTGCGAATAACATGTTTATTTATGGATTTAGTTAATCTTGCCACCTAGATGAACGTAGATGGCACTCGCCTCATCACTTAACATTGCAGAAAATACGCTTGAAATTAAGCAGAAGTTCACAACAGTGTGTAACAACACATTAGGCACAGTAATCATTCATGGCTGAACACCCACAATCTCCAGAAACAACGTTTTTAATGTCCCTCCGACGCAGGCTCGAGTGATTTCACGCCCCGAAGCATTTTGCTAGATTTTCCGATACTCATTTCTCTATCATTAGCCACAGGCTACTCTAGCTCAATGGTGGTGGTGACTTGTCCCCCTGGATATAGAAACTAGCCTCTAAGAGGTAAAACGCGATATTTGTCTAACAATTACGTACGCTTTTCAGGCCATACGTGTCAAATACTCCTAAATGTCTCCTGTAGTATCCAGGTATAACTGGCACATGCAACCTTGATATAACCTTCGCAAAAATTTAGGGGCTTGTATAATGCTGAACTCTATATTCATAGTGGTTTATGTGGCTCAGCACACTGAAAATTGTACACCGAGACCTCCCGACCTAGTGCTAGTTATAGGTCGTCCTTAGTCTCTTGTATATATGACATTCCTTACTGGATTCCCAGCCGTTTCGCGAAACATGATCACTCATTTGCCTATACTTGCTACCTATGTTTGGAAAGTTTGCCTTTCGGCCAGTTAAGTCATACCTAGTTACTGCAAGAAACTGTACGCAATCTAGAGCATTTCTAGATAAGTATACCGGTTTAGAACTTATACCACTTCGCCAATTTTTACATTATTTTTTCTGAGATCGGCTTTCAATCAGAAAGCCATTTTTAACGAAAAATAATGGCATTATTGGTAGACCGCCATTTAATTGCATATACGCTTTACCAATGATCCATTCTCATCCAGACCCTAACCTTTTCTATCGTTTTCTGTTTCCATTCCTCTTCAACTCGGACGGCCAGCTTCACTGCCCTGCCGTTATCTTGTCTCACCTGCCCCGTTTGTCTCTTTCTGCCTGCTTTTATTTTCCTATTATCCATGGCTTTTTTTCTTATTGCGCTCCATTTTTATTCCCACGGCTTCCACTGCGCATATCAAGGTTATCCTCGTGCGCATGGTCTCCTTCGCTCAAAGCTCGCTCCTGATTATTGGCGGCACTCGGACCATTGCTAAGTGTTTCTTGACTGGTACTTCCATTAGTATGCTCAACCTATCACTCTTCCTATTCCTAGGCTCTTTACCTTAGGCTAGCATTTATCTATTATTGAGACCCTGCGTGTCATAACGACTCCAAATGCACGGCAGCTTTGGCCCCCTGTGACCAGTTTCCTAGATTCGGACGGCTTTTGGTCTGTGGAATCATCAGCGCTTTAGCGTAATTACTCTTACGAACTACTCTTCGCACCGCCGCTAGCATTCATTCGCTCCCAGCCGATTCCTTGAAATTCCTTTTCCTCTTAAAACGTTGCTCTACCTCTCTTGCTCCCGCATTCGGTCTCAATCTAGTTGTCCCTAGTTTCACATAAGATGCCTCTCGCATTCCTACTTCTGCCATCATCATCGGTTTACCTGTTTCTCTCCAACCATCGCATCATTCGCTTAACTTTTGTTAAAACGTTTATTTATATCGGTCTTTTGACCCAGCGCGTCAGAACATTCTTCCCACTTAGTTGCTGTAGTCTGAGTCACACCAGCGACGTACTATATAGAACGCGCTTGCAAATCATGTATACTAAGCAAAAGTACATAAGTTTCAATGTATCATAGGCACCGGTGAACGCCACCAGTCTGTGTTAGTGCTTCTTGATTCATTGCTGTCTCTGTTTGGCTGCCTCTTGTCCGTTGCCCGTTTTTCACGAGCTTCCCACAGTTACATCCGCCAAAACAAGAAGGTTTATCCACTGGGACTGGTCGACCAATCCTCAAACGTTTGGTCCTTTCTCCGGGAAGTGAAAAACCCACACACTGGTCCAAATGGAGCTCTTTCCTCCATTCTGAAGGCGCTACCTTCACGGGGTCTAAACAAATGGTTTTAGCTCGCCTCGTACTCATAGAGAACAATTTACTCACCTGGAATAATATATATACGTTAATCCCCCGTTCCACAACCAAAGACAAACAACTCTGGCGTGATTACCTCCACTTCTTCAAACATTCCTATTCGCCAGTCACCTGGAGCTATTCTGATGTCATTTCCCGGACAGCGTTGCGCTCGTGTACGTGGCTATTCCGATGGCCTTCCATGGAATTTTCACTTGGCCGTGAAAACAGTTACACTTAATTACATTTGAAGGAATCCCGATTCCACTTTGCGGAGAATGGCGTTTTCACCTACTAAGGACATATTCAGCCACAAGAAACAACTTCACTCACCGACCCCATGATAAGTCCAGCGTGGATAGCTGGACAAGGTTTGCTAGCCGAACAAGAATCTAATAGAAAAGCCGGCTTCTATTCACAATATGTTTAATCTCCTGCATCATTATCATTCGACTCTTCGAATCTCGCATCACTGACCGGCTTCAACCAATGCTGCCGTATCAGTACTAAGCCACTCGGCCAACCAATGAAGAATTTTGGCTGACAACAGACTGCGAATAATAGAGTGCAAAATCGGTCTATACGATGCATAACCGACTTGCACTACTGTTCAGCGAAAGCTACGGCAGTGTTCCAGGATGTGGTGGGTTTTCGCCTGGCAAGCGTTCTCCCTATAAAAGCCACAAAGGTCCGCTTAACAACACTGCAACGTGGCGGATGTGACTCGCCACAAAATAAAGTCACAGCTAAGCATTTCACAATGACGCAGTCCTCAGCCTCCTACATCCAACCTGTGCAACTAATTCTACTATGAAAAATGCTTTGTTGGAGCACAGATCATCCCCATCTCGTAATGGTTGTTGGTTGCAACAAAACCTTGTTTAGGCTCCTGTGCTCACGGATCACTACCTGGCGAAAGTACCCCCAAACTTGTGGTTTGACGGATTTTTCCCCGCCACGGCGCCATACTGTCCCTTGGTCTGATTATTACCTGACAATATGCTCACGCAAATGGATTACATGCTTTCTTTTATACCTTTCACAAAAACGAAAGGTTTTAACCTTTCAAAGAAGCTATGCTTGTATGCATATTTGATCACGCATTTACAGGTGTGTCTCGTTTTACCGAGAATATACCATTTATTTATTTAACTGCTGCATTTGTCGCACGCATTTTACTTTTGGCGTACTCAGCGGTCAAAACTCGTTCTGAGTAGCTTAGCTTAGTACCGGGTTTTTGTAATATTCTAGCCTTATATATTGTTTTTCTTTTGTTCTGTGATTAACTCTGTTTTAATTTTGGCGCAAGCAATCAAAGTTAGTGCAGGAAATTTTTGGTGTATGTATCGTTAATTTGTAGTTTTCTAGTAAATGCGCCACTTTAGTATGCCTACTACCAAATCGTTTTACCTTTATTTGCCTTTCTAGCAACTATATCTTAACCTTTTCTTGGTATTCTTAATTCTGCGGTCCATATATCTTTCTATGTGCGTAACACTATGCGACGACTAACTTTGCCAAACCAGTCCAAAGAATTGGTAGTTAAGTTCATGATGAATTGGATCCTGCCTCCAGAAAAAACTGCACAACTACGGCTCTGCGAAATTTTGCGCTACTAATCAACTCAAGGAGCACAAATGGCGGCTGAAGGAGCCAGATGAATTTCAAGTACAATGAAAGTACACTGTAGTTCATGGAGAATTAGATCCTGCATCCCAAGCAACGTGCACGCATGCGGCTGGCCACGACTTTTTGCCACCAATGAAATCAAGGAGCATAAAACTTTTAGCGGGAGCCAGATGCACTTCCCTGTGGGCGCGTACCACCCACCCAGCTGTACACGTAAAATGTCCTTGCATTCGTACTTACGAACAAGGAACGTTTACTCCCAGTGTTCTCACTCTCCATGCAAGCAATGAGATTTGTGTAAATACTGCTCTGATCGCTTGCGGGCACAGCCTCTGGAAAGCAGACATATAGCTTTATTTATTATATCCTGCTGATCTTGACCACGCGAATTTTGAAACTGCGTTTGTTGGTTATTCTGACCTTTGGCTACTATTCAGTAGAATGGTTAGACTACCTGGCTTGTGCTACTATCTTGTTTCTAAGGAGAAGTAACGTGGGCAACAGTGTTTGAGTAAACACTGAGAACAGAACTTGAAGTACCACTCTCCCGTCAGATCAAAGTAAGACAATGCGAGCAAGGCAGTCGGTGCATAGACCTGCTAACAAATTGGCTAAACCAACTAAGCTACAACCTGATAATACTGACTCCGCCCTAATGTATGACTACAGGGTAATCCTATCAGCTCTGCTAAAGAGGCAAATGATAAAATTAACTTCCTTGAGATCGAATTGAACGTACTCAAAAGCAACCTCACTGTACTGGGCGAATCCCTAGCAAAAATGATGCCACCAGCTCAGCTCTCGGTAGTCACACAAACCAATGCTGTGAATGAACACAATGTAGCAGGTGGCTACGTACACACATTGCTAATGAAGTTCCGAACGAGTTCGTCGTACAAATAACATATTAGTATTCAAGGTCGCCGACAAAACCAACTTAGCGAAGATGAAGTACTCGCTCACCAATCTCTGTAACATGATTCCGGCCTACTTCGAAATTAAACGTCTACGAAAAACATCCAAATGTAAATTGTGCCATATACTTATCACTTTTAGAGACCAAGAAATAGTTAAGACTTTAATCGCAAAACGATTCGTTATGCGAGAGGCAGCCAAGTTGGGGCTTATCGTGCTCAAGCCAGACAAAACACCTCTGCAAAGAGTATTTACATCAACTAATAAATGTCCGCCTAAGCAAAGGACGGAAGGTACCCCTGCCGCGACTGGACTTGCTACCTCAATCTCAGTAGGTCTTGATCTGTCGCAACAGCACGTGGACCTAAACGGGCTAAAGGCCTACCGCCCTGAACTAACTTCGTCCAACACAGTGAAGACGTTAGCGCTCTCTGTAGTGCACTGTGAAACAACTTTCGGTCAGGATGAGGCTGATGTACATAAACCTAACGATTCCGACATGTGTGGCATTAGTACCGAACCGCTGACAGAAGTTATTTGCAACACATTCAATGAACCTATGACAAGCAGCCCACTGACTACTAAGGAACTCTCACGCAAACACCCAAAACGAAAGTGCATTAAAAAGCCTGCCTCTTGCAACTCCTACGTGCGGAGATTTCAACCCAGTGAACGTGCCAACGAAAACAGTCAACCCCCACCCTCCGTGCTGACTAACAATTTCTCATCTCAGAATTGACAGATTGCACCCTTGTAAGCAATATCTAACCAGTATGTACCACTGTGGGAGACAACGACTACGAACAAACAAGCACCGCCCCCCAGAAAGCCATACTTGCTTCCAAATCCAGCTGCTCGCCATATAAAAGCCAATGACCTCAGCCACAGCCAGACAATGCGAGACTCCCGCCCCGCACCCGGTAGCACTAACACCAGCGACACCACTGCCCCACTTCACCGCCCCAGCCCAACCAGTCTCACAACCCGAGACTGTCCAATATAACACGGTCCGTTGGCGAATCCACACCCTACTTCCTAATGCCACCATTTCCGCGGTGCTACCAAGCTGACAGTAAATATAATCAATTGCAGGTACACTGCTACAAACCTGCTTCTTATAGAACACCCCGCGAGGTAACGAAACACACCACCCCACCCTCGCCTGCAAAGATTAATCGCCCACGCCCTACAAGCCCAATGGTTATTGAACTGCCTAACACGTCGTTACGCATTCCGGCTCTCTTGTATGGAACATGGCGGGCTATGGCTCGCAACAACTCAGGAGACTGTTAAACAAAACTGCACCCTGCCATCTTTACAAGCTCTTAAACAACCCACTGATGCACTTGAGCAATCGCTACTAACCTCTCCAGCACCTACTTTAGTCGCCGGCTCATTAAAAACTAATTTACAGAAATAGAATGCATTATCACTCCATATCACCCCAAATGAACCTGTTCAAACGTTCCGCCGCTGCGCAATTCAACGGCCCCGGCGTAACGGCATCGAAGATTTTTGCTTCCCCTAAGACACTTCTTGCGGCATCTACGAGCTTGCCTGCCACGCATCCAATCGACGACCTAACTAAGTGACTCAACATCGCATGCAAATATGCCATCACCCCTCTCCGAGTTTTGGAATGCGATACAGATACCGACCAACCGACATCTGGCAGAAGTATGCCCCTCAGGGCTGCACACCCACCGTACTCCATCGTTATCTTCTACTGCTTACGTGCAACATATCCCTGTCAATACCTTAGTCATCTCCCCTAACCCTTCCCACACTCACAAATCTGTCTCCTCTGCTTCGTTTCAGCATGGGAACCAAGCAGTCTCACTCCAACAACCCGATCTGCTCTATGATAACGCAGACAGTAAGATTTTGTTTGACCTTCCTAACTTTAAAAGTCTTAGCGCTCCCTCTGAAACAACAGCAACTATACCCAAGCAAATCACTCAGTTTACTTCTGTCTGATAATGCAGCAGATGCTCACCCCTGCAACGAGGCACTCACTCTACTTCTCAGTAAGATGCACCTTATCAACCCCGGCATTATCCCGTCCGACCCCCAAATAGTGCTCATCACCGAAACTTGGCACGATACTAGCCTTCCCAATGCACAGTTGCAAATCCCGGACTACACCACCCTCAGCAATGAACGTACCAACCACTGTGGTGGTAGATGCCCCATCTACGTGCGTGACGATTTCGGGGCGTCATCATTTCAAAAACTTTCAATCGGTCCTCTAGAAGACTCGGATTGGATTCAGATTAGTAGGGACAACAAGATCTCTTAGTTGGCTGTCTGTATAACCCTCCACACACTAACACAATCGGTATACGCAGTCTAGTTGAACTGTTCACAGTAGTATCCCTATTGCCTGCCCACTATAAGATAATCGGTGGTACCTTCCACATGCCACAAGTGGCCTGGCAAACGCAACCTGCTCCACCCAAATAGCATGCCTTTGTGGACGCCACGTTTGCATTTGGGCTGACTCAACACGTGCACACACCCATTAGCACAATACCATCTTAGATTTACTTTTACAAACGGAGTTGCGCATGCACCTGCCAGCATGCTTGACAATCCCCTGGATGCGATCACAAAATAGTAAAGCTCTATCCAAATACCGGTCGCCCGTCCCCCAGTGGCTAGACAAGCGTTTTCTGTTCGGCCCTTCAACCGCATCAACTGGACAAATTTTGCTCTACTTCTGAGATCCATCAGCTGGGATGTATTCTTTCTGGCTACAGGTGCGGACCCTGCCCCTTCTGTACTATATAGAAATCCCACTTACTGCCTGGCTATACATGCAACTAAAACGAAACAAAAAGCAATGCGGCCAGCGCAGAATGCAGCTCCCCTCGCAAACTACGAGTCTCGCTCAAAAAGCTACGTTCAAAGTACAGCAGGACCCAAGATTTCTTCCTCCCTATGCGCATCAATGAAGTCCTGCTGGAGTGGAGAAATTCACTAACTACCGCATATCTGTCTGAAGGACATACTGCCCTACACTCTATCAACCGTATCCAAGCCCTCAATTCTCTGATGAGGCGCAGAAGCAACCCCGCCTCGAATTTGAGTAACACGAGTATTCGCCCTGACAACTCAGTTACCAGTAACCAGGCTGCAATATGTGAAATCATGAACCGCTATTGCTGCGACTCCTCCACTCCGCTAACCTGACCCTGCCTCTTAGTATCCAAAACAAAACGAAACTTATTCTCGACTATGCGAGGCCCGCTCATGAAGGCATGATCGGGTAGGTGCAACTGTACAAATATTTTATGGTAACTATAACAGTGACAGTATTAAAATGTTCAAGTGTCCCTGGTTTGAAGTGTACAATGTTGGAAATGCGAAACAATTATTTGGCTGTCATGAAATCGGGATCAGTTTGTTAGGACATAATCGGCCTGCCATATATTGCAGTCATTCCTCGGCTAATAATAGACTGAGAATCCTGAATGATCCATGGAAAGATAATCGAAGTGCGCGCTTGTGTGAGATCTGACGATATAGTATGTTCGTGCATAAGCAGCGCAAACGTCAACCGTGATATCGTAGAAAGTTGTGAGATGACAGTATATAAGCGAATTGGTGGTATGAAGGTCTAACACGCTATGTAGCTAAAATGGTTCCAGTGTAAAGAACCTATCTAGCATAGTGACGCCAGTTGACCTGACAGTGTGAAGTTATGGCATGTAACTTTATTCGGTGGCAACGCACATCCGCCAGGTTTCAGTGTCGTTAAACGTACAGTTGTGGCTTTTTTGTGGGGAGAACGCTTGCCAAGAGAAAACCCACTACGTCCTGAAATACTGCCGCCGCTGCACTGAATGGCAAGTTGTAACTGGCTATGTTTCTTGCTGAACGTTTGTTTGCTCGGTTATTCGCAGTCATGTTGCGTCCCATTTTTTGTGGGCTCCTGCGTTAGGCGAGTGCCTAATGCAGTCCTGGGTCCTGTCCTGTTTTGAACGAACCGCTGTGCCCGATTGGTAGATCAGGAATTAAATATTCTTTTTGAATATGATGTTTAGATCATCTGCGGAACCAGAAGTCACCGTGGGCTATGCATTGAAATATTTTGAATGGTTGTTGATATGGTTCCGAAAAGAGAATCACAGATCCCCGGGGTATGTAGTAAAAACGAATAGAAATATAGGAAATCACGGCCAATTGAGCGGTAAAAGCGGGTTGAAGAGCCCGGAATGACCAATGGTGTTGGCTTTGTGTCGGCAGAGTGCTCCAGGCAAGCGGTATGTGGAGGAGATAGGGTTAGGCAAACTGAACCTAATGGTTCAAGCCTCGGAAAAACTGAATCCGTGCAAGCTAAAGAATGATTTATCGGGTTGGTAAGTTGTAAAAGCTGTTGATAATCTTCCGCTTATGTCCAGATAAGGGAACTGTTGTCTCAACGGTGGACAATTCTTCGGGCGCGTTTCGCGTACCCGTGACAAACTCGTGCACAAAGGCAACAAACGGAGATTGCCACACAGACAGATTAAACTATTGTACCCCTATATATGTAATAGTTATTTAAAAATCGCATATACACATGCAGCATGTGGCAGAATACGACAAGCAGTGAACAGACCACGGATCAGTGGAGAATGAAATCTTGTTCCAACTTAGGAATAAAGATGAAGCAAAGAGAATTTGAGGGGTCCTAGTGCGCATATGCCCAACCTGTGGAAACCAGAGAAAGGAGGACGAGATGTGCACCATAAGGGAAATAATAGCACTCAGAAGAAACGTTGCGTCAGTCCTAAGTTGGTAGGAATGTAAGAAGTCAGGGAGGACAAACGCATGTAACTTAGCGTTGAATGAATAAGGAATGCAACAGAAAGCACAGGGAGGAAAGAAAAGGATCAGTAAAACAGGTTCTAGTGAGGAGAAGTGGAAAAGCTGACGACGTTCTTCAGTTGCTGATTCATCCCTGTTGATAAAATGAAGGATGTGTAATGCCCAGTGCAGTAATTGTGATAGGGTGGCAAAGCGTTGCGCCGGAATAGGTAGATAGTAGGACGAGCAAAGCATAAAGGATGAGGGGCACAGAAAGTTGGAACCACAGAGCCTAAACCGTTTATTTCTCGTATGTCTGGGAGCAACCAGAAAGAAGGAGACTGGGCAGACGAAGATATATTAGAGCTAAGATCGAAAAGTCTTCTGTCCAATAGAAAAAGAAAGGTAAACAGAGGGCGCGAAAAGAAAAGAATGAGGTCTGGAAGGAAAAGTATTTATTGGAGAGAAGTGAAAAGGCCTACAATGGTCTCGAGGTGTTGTGAACAGAACATTGGATCTGTCGATGATCCATCGGTAAGGCGTCAGCAGTCAGAAAAGAAACCATTGAGACGAGACTAAAATGTCGGCTCATAGAGATAAACCAATATTATTGTTGCCGGAATGCTAACAGTTAATCCGCAGAAATAGACGTTAAGCTTGTAGGGGAATAGAATAAAAAGGATAAGTCACGACCCGTAGTGCTTATGAGGTGAGAGCCACAGAGCGTTACGTTGGCAGAACCCAGATCATTTAGATCTCAGACGTCCGAGACGGGTCAGTAAGCTGGCGACCGTTTAGAGGAGACAGGAAAGGTCAGCAAGATGAAGCTAGACCGCCAAATTAAGATGGGAATGACAGTAATGTGTCATAATAAAGGAAAAATTGCGGGACGACAGGGGCTATATAAAATGTCAGTTAGCATGTCAAACGAAGCTCTCAGGCTGAGAGACAGCGTGTGTTGTGACTGCCCAGCCTAGACCGTTTACGTTTTGGATGTCTGGAAACCGTCAGAAAGTAGGAGACTGGGCAGCGAAAAATAGCTTAGAGCCAGACCCGAAGAGTTATCCGTTCAATTCATAGAGGAATGCAAACATAAAGCTCGAAAATGAAGGAATGTGGTCGGGAAGGAGGACACTACTAAGGTGAATTGAAAAAGCCTACAAAGATCTCGACGTGTTGCGAACAGACCTTTGGACCTGTCGATGGTTCAACAGTATGGGCTCAGTAGTCGGAACGCATGTGGCCATGGAGATGAAAGGAGGATATCGGCTCATGGAGAGAAAGCCGTATTATAAATGTCGGAATGTTAACAGGGCGTCAACCGAATAGTAGTGCTAAGGATAAAAGGGGATTTAATAATGATGAATCATGAGCAGCATTGCTCTGGAGGCGGGGGAACTTTGCGTTGCGGTTGCAGAGACTAGATCATTTAGCCCATAGTAGTCCGAGAGAGGTCGGAAGGCAGGAGACCGTGCAGACAGAACAAGATACGTCAGGTATAGAGTGCGAACAAAAGGCTATTTGGATGGGAAGAAAAAGAAAAAAGCCAACGCCATGCTCCAGATGATGTGCACAGACAGTTGGGTCTGCCGATTCCTGATCTTCAGAGTCACAGAAGTCGGAAGGTGGGAGATCATTGAGACAGGACTAGAATGTCAGCTCATAGGGTGAACGTGGTATTAGTAAAGGCTGAATGCTGACGGAGAACATAAACCGGAACGGACATGTTAAGGGAGAAAGGGGACATGATAATAAGGTTGAATCATGACTAGCAATTCTCTTGCGGTGAGGGTAACCATATTTCGTTGGCAGCGTCTAGAATATTTAGATCTCAGAAGTCCGAGAAAGGTCAGAAAACAGGAGACCATTCGGACAAAACAACACAAGTCAGCAAGCTGAAGCCAGGCCACCAAAATAAGGTAGGAATAAAGTACTGAGTGTCATCAGCAAAGAAGCAGTTTGGGACGAAAGTGGCTATACGAAAGGCAGTTGCATGCCGAGGAAGAGTCTCAGGATAACGGGACAGAGTACTGGAACTGCAAAGCCTAGATCGTTTGTGTTTGGAATGTCTGGAAGTAGTCAGAAAGCAGGAGGCTGGTCAGACGCCGCTAGAGTAGTTCCAGGCCCGAAGAGTTACATGTCCAATTGAAAAAGAAATGCAAACAGCCTGAGAAAAAGAAAAGGCTCGAGTTGCACTTGTGATAGTTTACGCGCAATACCATTTAACCTGCGTACCTTACTCGGGAAATTCAAGCCTTAAAATTATCCTTCTGCGCCAAGTCCTTATGGCCTCCTATCGGCTCTGCTAATTCTAAGTGGCTTGGATATCGCCGTCCTCCTTCTTAACATCTTTACCCATTCCATGAAACATGGAACCTTTCCCGCTGCTTGGAAACATGCAAGGGTCATACCAAGACACAAAAGGAGAAGCCTTCTAAACATTGAAAACTACTGATCCATTAGTCACACCCCATGCGCTTCACGAGTGATGGAGAGGGTCGTCAAGGAAGAGCTCCTACGGTTCTTGACTCATCGTAACCTCATCAAGCAATCCCAAAATGGCTTTCTCCCGTCTAAATCATATCAACCATGGCAGCTGGAGTCCCTGAACAATGTTACGGCCATGGCTGATTGCAGGAAAGCTCTGATCACCAGCTTCTTGTTATGAAAAAAGTGTTCGACCGAGTCCGTCATAATGGACTGCCAACTAAAGTGGCATCTTGCGGTATATCGGACCAGCTGCATTCTTGGTTCTCATCCTATCTCTCCTGTCGAACACAGTCGGTTAGACTAGAAGACTTTGAATCCTCACCGAAATCAGTACGATTGGTGTGTTCCAGGGAAGTGTACTGGGCCCTATACTCTTCCTACTTTACGTCAACGACGTATTTCAATTCTTTGAATATGGAAAGGCGTGCCTGTTTACCGACGATTTTAAAGTCCTATTCTCCTCTGACCCGGGTAACCTAAGTAACAGTCTCCTCAATATTCAAAATGACCCTAAAGCATTAGACTCTTGATGTAACACATGGAAGCTTGATTTCTCTCCTGCAAAGTGCAGCGTCTTGTCGTATAGATGCACTGTACCGCCTAGTGCACTAACCCTGAATGGCGTCTCTCTAGCCAACTGTCAAACGGTAATGGATCTCGGCAACACTCTTCAAGCTCACTACATTTCTCGGAATAAGTTAGCTATAGTGTGGCGAAAGCCAGATCCCTCATTGGTCATATCGGCAAGACAATGCTCGTAACGGAATCCAGACTCGCTCTGTACAAGGTACGCTTTAGACCTCTATTGGAATACTGCTGAATGCTATTTACCAACTCCAGAAAGAGTGACCGAATAGCAATTGAGAATGTCCAATGCTCATTCACAAAGCGCCTGCTTTGCCCTTCCACTCTCAACTACCGTGACTGCTGTACACTTCACTGTCTTGAACCCTTATGGATACGAAGAAAAAGACCCAACCTCACCTTCCTATTCCAGACGATAAACAACACTAACAGGAACCTTGAGGGACTTTTTCAAAAAACGGTGACTCTCGGTATCCTCTTCGCCATAGACCCTTAACCATTAACTTACCTACAGCCCGAACCAGCGTGTTTAACAACTTCTTTCTCTACAGATTCGCCCGCGTCTTGTACAGGCTACCATTACAAGTTAGGGCAGCCGAGGATACTGCACTGTTACGATCATCCCTACGTAGGCACCTTGCTACCCTGCCTACATACAGGCTCTTAAACACCAATTTTAGAAAGTCGCCTTACCGGGAGCCCGGAGAACGATTCGAAAAGACAGAGCGCGTTACAGGAAAAAAGTTTTGGTGCAGTAAATGATTCCCTGTTATTTAGCTATAAAGGAACAAGACCCTTGACGCTCTAGCTAGGGGAACGGAGCATGCACAGCACACAGGACAGTCGCTAGTTGCAACCGAAACGAGGGCCGAGCAAAAATGGCGATCAGCAAGTCAGGCATTCGAACTCAGCAACCAGTTCAGCGAACCACACCGTTTGTCTAAGTGTACAATGAAAGAATTTTAGTTAGAATTTTACAAAGGCAAGCCGGGGAATCTCCTGACTTTTGCATAGCCCTCCCAGAAGGGACCGTGTAAACAGTCCTTCGAGTTATGTGAGCATTGTCCGTTGTGGGCCAGCCTTCTGCGAGACCGGCTTGTGCAACCTGATGCAGCTGCTGCGGGAGAACCATGCAATCGGACCCTATCGGACTCCCACCCGTGTCCTCCCTACGGTGTCCAAACTGTAAAAATCTGTGAGAGGACAGTTTGTAAAGTTCACGTTGGTGGCTGAGCAGGAAGTTCGTTCCAGTTCGAGCTGACGTGCCGGGATCCAGCAGAAAGTATATCCAAGGCGCAATCAACCGACAGTGTATATGGAAAGTAAAATGAAAAAGCTGCGTAAATGCATAGCAGTACACAAAAGAGTGCAAAGCAAACAACGTGCAAAGCTGTTTGCGAATTTTCAACACTTTTACTCTTGTTTGGTAGTTCAAAACGTTTTGGTCTTCTTCTGTGGATTTTGGAAAACTTTTGTTAAGAGCGCGGAAAACATGCAAGGCTTGCTCTATGGTAAGTAGCAAACGATAACGATAACGGAAAAGCGTACTGTGGTTTCATTTCCCTACCACTTCGATTGGCAGTGGGTCGTGAAGAGGTGACGTCGGTCGAGGCTATCGGTTCTGCTGAAGCAAACTGACTGGTCTGGGGTCGCAGTGCGAGCTGTGCTGGCGTAGGCTGTGATGGTGCTTGCTGCACCGAAGCGTCAGACTTGTCGAGGAATGCTGACTTGAGTCAACCGACCATGATCATCTCAGTCTTACCATTGTAGTCAATGGTAAACGTCTTGTCGCTTCTGCGTACAACACGGTATAGGCCAGAATAAGGAGGTTGGACTGGCCGGCGTACGCTATCTGTGTAAACGAATACGTACTTGCCAGTAGCTAAGCGTTCGTCCACGTTGGTACGCGAGCTCTGTACTCTGGGTTGCACAGGCTGGAGCTGTCACCTGTGATGAGATAGGCGAGCTACGTAGTCGCCATAGCCTAAGGTTGTTGGCGCTTTTGGTGAGGCGTGTTCACCAGGTGAGCGTTGTGTGCATCCAAAGGCTAACAACCATGGAGTGGAATGCAAATCCGCTTTAAGCGCTTTCCTTATGCCTAAGAGAACTGGAGGAAGTGCTTCGTGTCAGGATGTGCTCGATTGGTCACCGAGTGATGCTTTGAGTTGCCGAAGGAACCTTTCTACCATCCCATTAGCTGCGGGCTGGTATGCGGTGGTTTGGTTATGTTGGCAACCAAGAATGTTGAGTAGTTTGCTGAAGAAGCCGTCAAAGCGTGATCCTCTATCAGTACTGACCACGCTTGGGCATCCGAATTGAGCTACCAAGCGTTCTAGGAAAGCTTGCGCAACTGTCTCAGATGAGCACGTGGTTATCAGAATCGCTTCTGGCCAACGAGTAAATCGGTCGACACAAGTGAAGAGGTACACATAGCCTCTGTATGGTGGTTATGGTCCGACAAGGTCAACATGGACGTGTGCAAAACGAGAGTCAGGAGCGGGAAAGGCGCCAATTGAGCTTTTGATGTTTCTGTATAACTTGGCACGCTGACAATTTATGCATGCACGTGCCCAAAGGTAGATATTGCAAATCACGTTGGGCCATACGGTTGCGAACTTCTGCGGACCACGTATGCCGGGATGTGCCAGGTTGTGTAAAGCGTTGAAAACAAGTCGACGCATCGAAGTAGGAACTACGGATCTGGGAAAAATTTGTGAGGCATCACAAAGAATGGTCCCCTCAGATGAAGCTAGTGGAACTTCGCGTAGTTTCAACCAGGTGTTGCGTCGTAGCTTGTCTATGTCGGGAGCAGCTTGTTGGGTAGCAGCCATATCGGCTAGATCAATTTTGGTGCCAAGCGATGAGTTGATCTGCTGAATGAGTGGAAGCCCATCCGTGACGGGATTGTGAGCACCTGAGACATGTCGTACGTCTGTCGCAAACTGAGAAATGTAGTCTAGGTATCTAGTTTCTCGTGGAGAATACTTGTCCGTCGCGCCATTGGTTGCATAGATCAGTTGCTTGTGGTCAGTTCAGTCTGTAAAATGTCGACCTCCGAGATAGTGAAGGAAATGTCTGAAACATAGGTAGATAGCTAACAGTTTTCTACCGAAGGTGCTGTAAAGCGATTCGGCAGGTTGCAAAAGTTTCGAGAAGAAACCTAGAGTTAACCATCGATGGTCGATGAGTTGCTGGAGTATTTCAACGACGGCAGTGTCAGAATCGTCAGTTGTCAGGAAGAGTGGTGCAGATGTGTCTGGATGGGCGAGAAGCGCTATATTGGAGATAGCGTCTTTGAGCTTCTCGAAAGACAGTCTAGCGTCGTCTGAAAAATGAAAAGACCGTTGCTTACCGTGGAGAAAGTCAGTCATTGGTTGAATAATGCGCGCGCAGTTAGGAATAACGCTTCTATAATAATTGATCAGGTCAAGGAATCGGTCTAACTGTTTGAAAGATCCGGGAGCAGGATAGTCCTTCAGTGGCTGGATTTTGCGTGGCAGAGCTTCGATACCAGAGGTGGATATGCGGTGGCCAATACAGACGCTGGAGATTTGGCGAAGCTCGCATTTGTCGTGGTTGACGGTAATCCCATGCTGTGTTAAGCGTTGAGAGCCTCGAGGTGATGAAGATGTTCTTCGTCAGAAGAGCTGGCGATAGGAATATCATCTGGCTAAAGATAAACGCCTTCGAGTACTCGCGGTACCGTATGAATGAAACGCTGAAAAGTTTGGCAGCGTTGCTGCGGCCGAAAGGCATTCTGGGGTACTCGAATAGGCCGAATGGCGTGATGACTGCTGTTTTAGAAATATCGCCTGGCGTGACAGTTATCTGATGGTAGGCGCCAACTAGGTCGACTTTGCTAAAGCTGGACTTACCAGCTAGAGCTGAGGTCAAGTCGTGCGCATAAGAAATAGGGTATTAACCCGGGACGGAACCTTTGTTAAGTGACCTGTAGTCACCACAGGGGCGCCAGTCACCGGATTTCTGCGGTGTCATGTG